>JARHVA010005639.1:470000-570000 GCA_037957365.1 Torreya grandis | reverse complement strand
AACTACCCCATTAATTCCTTAAAGACAAGTGTTAGTCTTCTGAATATGCTCTTTTACTCTAAGTGATACAGAAGTTTCAAACTTTTCTTTAAACCTTACCTAGCTTTTGAAAACTACCATTTTATTTGTATTATGGAATGACAAGTGGCCTTCTTGATGGTCAAGTAATGTTGAGTTACATATTTTCTCTACTCTCAATACTTTTCAACTAACTTTTTAAGGTTCTTTTTGACACATCACTTTACTCTCTTGCTAGGTGTCTTCTTCATCTCACTAGGCCAATCTTTATTACATGTGAAAAAACTTGAATTCATATTCTCCAAATCATTCTCTATCCATGTATGGCCTATTCACATAATTTTAGACTTGAAAAAACTTATTTGAGGTCTCAAAATACCCCTAAGAACTTGTTCTACACCAAAATCTCTCCTTAGTCCTATTTTCCTTGTACCCCTAAAATCATGAAAAACTCCTTGTGTATATAATTTTAGGGATGGTAGTGACAAAATAAGGGTATATTTAAGGACCTAGTATGGATTTACATCTCCATTCCAATTTTTAGGTCCAGACTCTGAGTGGAAGTGTCTTTTTCCTACCTTTCTCTCTCCTTAATTAGGCCTCCTTACCTAAAATCCTGTATTTTTTATCTATACCTCTCTCACACATGTGGAAACACCAAAAATCATTTGATTCACTTTACCTATCTTTTCAACAACCTTTATTCCAAACTTTAGGTCCTAAGACCTCATGGAAGTGTGAGAACCATGAAATGACCTTGCAAGCTAGTCTCTTTTTAGGCCTAATTAAGACTACCTTGACAAATGAGCTTTGTTCGATCATGTCTAGGATGTAATGTGTATATGTTTTGGGATTGAATAGGTGTAACACATCCCAAATTACTTCTCGAACTAGTTGGCACATTCCCCATTGCTCAAAACACCTGTAAAAAATCAAAACCCATGAAAAATAATGTATTTAATATAATTCATACAACTTCAAGTACAAATAAAGGACATCTAGAGAACCTAATTATAGTCATAAAAAAATATAAGAATTTGAACAGTCAATCCATGTCATTTAATGTACTATAGGATTCAATCTCTCTCAACTATTCACTATTAGGATTGTAGGCATGTTCCATTCTTAAGGATTGTTCATAAAGAATAGATCCTCTTTATCTCTCCTAATTACATAAGATTTTTGTTAATGGATCCATAAAACATCTCCAAACACCATTTTACAGAATGTGTCTTTTTAGGAAATCTATGAGAAAAATTTGATATTGCTCGAATGGCTGAGTGTGCTTTTGAGAGGTGTTTCCATTCTTAAGTCTTGTTACTAAAGCTCGAGGACCTAAACCAAAAACTAATGCCATATAATTGAAGTATGAGGATCTTAATACCTCCTATTAAATTAATTCATCTCCGTGCACAATTTCAATGGAATCTCCAAGAAATAGAATATTGTTCTTAAATGATAGTCATGCATGAATAGAGTTTGAAGATGTCTTAAGGCCAAATTAGCACTTTTCCTACCAAATCCTATATCCAGATATTCTTGCATGACTGTGATAAAATTTAAAGCTTATAAATTCCTTAATAAACTCATACCATCCTTAGCATCACCCTTATTATGACTATACTATGGTTTGCATGTGTAGGAATTAGGACATACAAGCTTAAATATGGTTTTCAACATTTATTTTACATTTAGGTGAGCCTATTTTCCATATGAAGTTATGTAATCACTATGAAACCTTTCTAAAATTATTAACCTCTCTTTATGTTTCTCACAGACCTCCAAAACATCTTAAATAATAAAATGCCTCTAAAAAGTAGGTAGGCCTATAACTTGCATTGGTTGAGTAGGTAGGATTTCCATTATTTGGCTATTGGGTATGAGGATCCAAATGATATATTAATATATGGAACCATATTCAAATGCTTTTCCATTTCTTAAAATTCTCAAATACCTTTACCTCTCTCTAAACAAGTAAAATTCTTAGCAAGGAAAACATGCATGTAGATTCGTGACTGTGTATGCAGGGTTTTGGTGAACCTTGACTAGTCTCTTTTCATCACTCTTTATTTAACTTCCCTTTAGGTCAATATTATCTCCTATTTACTTTATTTCAGACCTCATTTATCTTTTATGATATTATGACTCCTCAATCATATAGTCTTTCCTTAATTCTCTCCAGACCTAAATGTAGATGTTGATTCTTGAGGTTTGACTACATTTAAGTTTGAAAGTATTCAATTGCCAATACTGTTGATGATGAAAATTGTTCTTGATCTTAATCAATCAACAATGGGAAGTTTCAAGCTATGGGACTATGTGGCTTGAAACAACCTACAGATTTTAGAGAAGCTGGTCTCTTCTTTTGTATCTAGTGTTGGGGAAAAGGGATAGGAGATTAAATAAAAATGCAAATGCAGGAACTGAAACCTAACTATGGTGATGTGCCTGAGTGTAATATTAATCCTAACTTGAGCATAGTGAAACTATATATAGGATTCAATTACATTTAAGATCATATAAGTGCATGATCAATGTAAAATATTGAAATAATAGAAATAAAGGCTCACAACAGAGGCTTCTTTTGCTGAGACACAGGAAACATCAACAAAGGCATAATGTTCAATCTTCTTATAAGAATATTTCAATCACATAAGAGGCACAAAAATCATGTATGGTTATGTAAACCTTCCAACTAAGTAAAATGAGACAAAAGCAAATGACATTCCTAATCACAACTCCAGAAAATCTATAGTATATACTACCTTTGAAAATGATATAGATAATATCAACCAAGGCATAGAGTTCAATCTTCTCAATTCATTCAGCCATATAAAAGGCACAGAAACATGCACAGTTACATCAACTTTACAATTCAAGAAAATGAGACAAAAGCAAATGATATTACTAGCCAAAAACTCTAGCAAGTTTCAAACTATAGAATCCCCCTTCCCCTCTTTTACAATTCTTCTTCTTTTATAGCCTCGTATCTCTCACCATTTTCCTCTTTCCCACACAATTCTACTCCATCCTTAACTCACAGGGGACAAATAGACGATGCTTTCAATGCCTTGGATGCATCCTGGTCTTATCAAGAACTACCCTGACTGTGGAATGGTGATTCATGTCTAGTACCTCCTTTTGTGCCTGAATTTCTCATTCCATCATCTGCTTATCTACTTAATTGTCCATTCTACCTTCGCTTATATGGGACAAATAGATATCCCTTTTAATGTTTGTAAGCCCACAAAAATATACCTAGTGAACTATTCCATCTACCAAAAATAACTCCCACTGAGTTTCCCTCCATCTTGCTTTGCGCCAATAGATACATGGAACACTCTGTTTTGTTGAAATGGAAGAGGACACTTGGTCAGTATCCAAAAATTCTCCTTATTGCTTAGAAGGCACCAGAGAAAAATGCTTGGCACTTTTTTCTTTCTCTATATTCTACTCAATAATGTTCCACCTTCGACACTTGTCACAATCCGCTTCCTCGATACTTAGTAGTTTTAACAAAATAAAACTCACTGCGTTCCTTACCCAAGAAAATTTTAAAAGGGGAAGGATGTACATGGCAGTCTTTGCATGTTGACACTTGGTGCTATGATGGTCTTTGAAATAACACCTAAGACCCACCACAATCTTTACTTGGCGATGAATCTCGAAGATGGTCTCTCAGAAGTTGACATGTGGTAGCCTCCACTATTTTTAGGAAGATACATGGCATCTTCCACTTCTCCTTTGAGAGGTATGTGGTGTCTTCCACTATTTTTGAGGATTGAGTAGAAAGGGGCTCAGAGAGTGACACCTGGAAGCCTCCGCAACTCTTCGATACATAGACAAAATGGAATGATGCCTTTTTATGTTGAACCAAAGCATTGAACCCATGCATTAAACCAAACTCTCTAAGATGCCAACATGTTGTGACTTCCACCTTCCTCTAAAAAAGTCAGTTTAGGTCCTTTCAAGACTACCACCTAGCACTTTTCGCTGCACTTTGACACTTAGACAAAAAATGAACCCACGCTCTGCTCCAAATCTATTGCTATGACCAAGGTATGTGGGAACCAAAACTGCAGTGCTTGACTAAAAATTTGAATGCAACATAGAATAAAAATTTACTCTACAGTTACTGATGACCCTCAAGACTTTTGAGCCTACTCAAAAATAAAACTCCACCTTCTATTAGATCAAAATTGTGAAAAATACAGCTTCAAAAGAGCTGTCGACATATGTTTAAAACACTTATTTAAAAGAAAAGTGGGAAAACAACAGAAAAACAATGTGAGAAAGGGAAATTATTTAGCTATAATACATGAGAGACCCAAGTAAATTGAAATGTTTTAAATAGAGTCTATTTATAGGAATTTCTTTAGGTTCTCCTTCCATTGACTCTAGCTTGAAAGAATTCTTCTACTTGCACGCGTGAATTCTATGCGGGCCAGTCCATAGCACTTCAAATTTGGTATGTTGATCTGGCTTGGCGGCCCTTGCATCCCATTTCAAAATAATTGAGCCCACTTCAAAATTAGGATTCGAAGTCCTTTTATCAGAACAATCATTAAGCATTCCTTGATGCTTGATTAATGAATCATGGGCTATATCCCTCTTTTCCTAAACTTCCAAAAGTTCTACGAGTCTGACCTGCATAGGGCCATTTTCTTTAATCTCAATTTGTTTGATCAGCTAGACAGCAGAGATTTCCAAGTTTAGGGGAATCACAGCAGACTTTCCATATAACAATTTATATGGAGACATTTTGATCAACTACTTAGGCATGATTCTATCATCCCATAGTGCTAGATTAAACACTTTATGCCACTCTTTGTGATGATCAGCCTCTACTCTTTTGATGAGTCTTATCAGGTTCTTGTTGGTTGATTCTACTAGACCATTACCTTGAGGGTAATAGTTAAATGAAGTTTTCAGATAGATTCCATGTATCAAGGCAAAGTTAGATACTTTAGACCCCAAGAATGCTTTAGCATTATCTAAAATGATGGTGTGAGGAGCCCCAAAGTGAGTAGTGATACCCCCTAAAAAATCTAGGATCACATTCTCTATTGCTTCCTTAAGTGGGACTACCTCAGTCCATTTGGTGAAATAGTCTGTGGTAGTTAATATCCATTTATGACCCATACTGGACACTAGATTTATCATTCCAATGAAGTCAAGACCCCATTGAGCAAAAGGTTCATCCACAATTATAGGACTAAGGGGCATGGTTGTATTCCTCCTCATCCCTATATAATACTAGCATGATTAACATTTTCTAACCAGTTTATAACAATCTACAAATAAAGTAGGCTAGAAATATCCTACCTCACTTATCTTTATGGCTATGGTCTTTGCAGAAAAATGCCCCCCTAATATTACATGATGCATTTTGTGTAGTATCCTCTTAGCTTCAACCTCTTCTACACATCTTAACAATTTTTCATCAGAATTTCTTCTGAAAAGGACTTGTTAAATTAAAACAAAATGAACTCCCTGTATCCTATAATATCCCCTCTTATTTCGAGGGAGTTCTCTCGGATAAACCCCATTTTTCATAAATTGAATCTTACTTGTGACCCAGGATTCCTGATCAACCTCTTGTAATTTTAGCACCATCTCCATCTCTCCTTCTGAATATGCTTACTTAGGTGACATCTTTTCAAGCTCTTGGGTTATATATTGGCACAGCCCCTGCCTCTGACTAGCTTGGTGGGTCTGACCTCTACATCATATTCAAGGATCTTAGTGATCTAATTAGCTCTTTTCTCAATAATTTCCTCCTCCATGATGTATTCCCTGACACTTGGATGAGTTACAAGTATCAAAATTTTGTTCCCTGATATCATATGCCTAAATTTCTTGAGGGCTTTTACCATGGCATAAGCTTGTCTTTACACAAAATTGTACCTGGTCTCATACTCTCTAAGATTTTTTGAGAAAAAGGCTATTGGGTGTTTAGCCTGTCATTCTTTTGAGTCAAGACAACAACAGTACTTGACTCTCCTCCATTGACATACATTATGAAGGGCTTAGAAAAATCTAGGTTCTTGAGCACTGGGGCTGCTGAGATAGCCTTCTTGACCTCTTCAAATGCTTGCTTCCCTTATGTAGTCCATTTGAAGACTAGGTTTTTCTTTAGCAAGAGTGTCATTGGTCTAACCAAGCCTGCAAAATTAGATATGAATTTACTGACAAAATTGATCTTCCCTAAAAAGGACTGAACTGCCTTTTTATTTACTAGAAGAGGTAGGTCCATTATAGCTATGATTATCTTGGGATCTATAGAAACCCCTTCCTTAGATACTATGTTCCCCAATAGTTTACCCTGAGGTACAACAAAAATACATTTCTTGGGATTCAATGATATCCCAAAGTCTTGACATTTCTTGAAGACAAATTCCAAATGACCAAAATGATCATCAGCATTTCTTGAGAAAATAGTGAGGTCATCCAGATAGACTAGGATGACCTTATTTATAATTTCACCAAAGGCTAGATCCATAGCTCGTTGAAAGGTGCCTCTAACATTTGATAAACTGAATGGCATCTTTGCATAGGCAAATGTTCCCCATTTGGTAGTGAAAGCAGTTTTGTAGTGGTCTTCCTCAGCTAGCCAAATCTGGTTGTATCCAGAGAAACCATCAAGTAAAGAAAAACTCTTTGATCCAGACATAGTTTTTAGAATTTGTTCTATGGAGGGTAAGGGATAGTGGTCTTTTAGAGATGCTCTATTTAGATCTCTAAAATCTACACATAGTCTTACATCCCCAATCTTTTTCCTAACTGGGACTAGATTTGATACCCAAGTTGAGTGTTTGATTGGAAATATTATTTTGGAATCTAGAAGTTTTTGCAACTCATCTACCATTAGAGGCTCGATCCTTGGATTTTCTGGCCTCTATTTCTATTTGATGGGCTTGGATCCTTTAGTCAACTCTATTGTGTGCTGGATAATATCTCTATTGTATCCATGAAGGTATTCATAGCTCTAAGCTATGACTCTATCATATCTCTAGCACAATTTGATTAGTCTTTCCTTCTCTTCCTGAGTAGCAAAATTCCTAACTTTTAGTCTTTTTCCATCACTCACCTCTATTTTAGAATAGTCTACTTTATCTTCCTGGAACCTTTTCTTTTCCAGGCTTACATCCTCTAGGTCAAACAAGTTTTCTAAGGTGATCAATCCCTTGGGGAGCTTATTAGTCCTTAATTAGATAACCTGACCACCATATGCCTCTTCAATTTTAGTTTACAACTGATCAGTAAACTCATCTAATTGTTGTAAGAAAGAGACCACCTGAGCATCATTTTCAAACACTTTCCAATTTTCATCATTGTTTGAGATGGTTGGCCTCACTATAACTTTTACTGACTCATTGTTAACCAATAGGCCAGTTGCTGGGTTAAACTATGAGCCAATCTGAGCCATCCTATCAACCTCAAAGTTTTGACTTCTAGGGATTATCTCAATATTGAAAGCTTCAAAATATGCTATCAAATCCCAAATCCTATGCGTGTAGGATCTCATTCTCACATTTTTAGCTACTGCCTTTTCCCATATTTGCTTTGCTACTAATTCTGAATCTACTTTTACTTTTAGGTTCTTTATTCCCTTTTTCTTGGCTAACAAGAGCCCATGTACTAAATATTCATACTCTGTATCATTATTAGTTTAGGGAAATTGGAATCGAATAGCCCTTAAAATTTTATCACCATTTGGAGCAGTAAGACAAATTCCTGCTCCAGCACCATGTCTACTTCTAACTCCATCAAAATTTAAGGTCTAGATCTCTAAATCTTGAGCAGTAGGTGCCTCTTCTCTTATAACATTTGGGATTGCCTGATCCTCATCAAAAATTACATATGTGCCCAAACCAGTAGAGTCATAGTTCCCATATGGGTCGCTATGCATCATAGCCAACAACTGGCTATTTTCTTCTTTTTGATCATGCTCAGTCTAGTCTCCTAGTTCTTTGACAAAAATTATTTCTTATTTATTTATCATGGCATGATCTAATTCTAATATTGTTGTTGGTTCATTGGTGATATGGTCCTTGGATAGTGGTTCAGATAGAATTTTCATTTTTGAACCATATCGGGTTCTCAAGATGAGGAGAAACCAGTCAAGAGACATATATCGTCCTATTTTTGCTGTAAAGTCTATGGATAAACATAAACCAAAGATAAGAGGGATATCTATGACAACTATATCTTGGTTGACCACTATGTTGGGACATGTGTATAACTGCAAGGGGAGTTATTTAATTCTCCCTATGGTTTGCACTATTTTGCCATCTAGTTGCATAACTCCCTTTGCAAGGGGTTCATATTTTATTTTCAAAGCATCAGCTATTTGCTTTGGCATCATAGTTATACTAGCTCTTGAATCTATCAATGCATTATGCAGGAGTTTCTTTCCAACTATCAGAGTCAAATAAAAAGGCTCTGGCTTGGATTTACTTGTGCTACATTGTTCACGAAGGTTGTTGTCATTAGAGGAACCGTATCTTTGAGCTTTTCCTTTCCAACAGGTCCTTCCTTGGTAACAACACCTTTAGGCACTACTTACCCTTGCAGAGCTTCTTACAGTAGTGTCTTTTGTTCAGGAATAACCAAAATATCCCATATCGATACTTGTGTTGGGGTCCTCTTTAATTGGTCTACTACATTGATTGGTCCCAAGGACTGAGTTTTTTGGTAATAGGGATACTTCATTTTTTCCTGAATCTGGGTAGGAATTTCTTGATCTCATACCAGCTGAGGCACTTCTTATCTAACATCAATGTTCTTTTGCCCCTAAGATGGAGGATTATTCTTGACTTGACCACTTAAATCTTGGGCTGTTCCACCATCCTCCTCTTTGATTTGGTGTAATAATCAGATTGCACTAATAGCCTTCGGGAGGTATATGCTTCATTCAATAAAATTGCTTCTTCATCCTCAACCCATGAGAACAAAGCATGTTCTAGGGCTATTTACTCCTCTTTTTTCAAGGACATTCCTTGCATTTGAGCCACTAAAACTGAATTTTGCATGCTGGGAGACTGGTAGGCTTAATTGTTACTAGTACTAGCAAACTGACCATCCATTCTTCTCTACTCAGCCACCCTTTATTGTAGATTAACCCTAGGACAATCTCTGGGTGTGTGAGCACTGTTGTAAGGTAAACACCAAGTATTAGTATCATCCACATAATTATTCTCACCTGGAACCATCCCCTATTTGAGTTGGGAGGAATGGTCTGTGAGGGGATGGGAAATGCAACTAATTGATTTGTTAGTTGATGGTTAGTTTGGCTTGGAGCACCTTGATATTGGTTTGGTTGGGATAAAAACATGTTTCCTTAATAGCATTTATAAGGGGGCTTAGGAAAAGTATTCTGCTACCTCTTTATATTAATAAGCTTATTGGAAAATGCCCTCAGGATATTCTTGATATGGTCCATCTCAGATGACTGAGCAGGGATCGGTTACTTCACAGATGATGGAGGGTAAGTATACATCAACATAGGTAGGCTTACAACTTTAGGAACCTCTTGAGGTAAGGGCAAGGAAATTTTTGGGAACATAGGCATTGGGGGCCTTGGAGGTAAATTTCTAGCATCTATTAAATGATTTTTAGCTCTGACCGCATAGTCATAAGCCACTGGAAAAGTCTGTCCTCCCAATGACTAAATCATAATAGATATATCTAAATTTAAAGCCTTGAGATAGAATACTATGGCCATGCCAGGTGGTGGTTTAGCTATAGCAGGGATTCTATCCCAAGTTTTCTAGAATTTGGTGTTGAAATCAGTCATGTCCTCCTGTGGTCCTCTTTGAATAGTGATTAATTGTTGTAACAAAGAAGACTTATCACCCTTCTCTGCAAATATTTCAAAGAGCTTATCTCTGAGCTGGTCCCATGTAGATATGGTATTTGAGGTCAAAGATCGATACCATTCTAAATCCTTCCCTTTGAATGAGGTTGTTAACAACCTTATGGCCCCATTTTGCTGTGTGACAACATGTATGGCACATACATCTGATACATCTTGAAGATGTTCCACGAGTGTTTTTGAGTCTTGCCCACTAAATTTGGGTAGAGCTTTAGAGCATTTACTAGGATAAGATCCCAAACAGCTGGTGGTGTTGGGAGGATTAAGGGGCTACCAGTGTTCTAGCTTGCATAATTTCTTGGGGGTATAGGGGCTCCCATGTTTGGTACTGGTACAAACTGGTTATCTCTTCTTCTTGGACTAATTACTAGAGGTGGCAAAAGAATACCTAGATTTCTAGCAGATTGTGATCTGGCGATTGGTCCACAGCTCTGAATTCTCATATCTCTCTGGTTCATGTGGTCTTGAAAGAAACTTCAAGACTGGTCCCACCAGGCATGCCAAAAATTATTGATGATGAAAATTATGCTTGATCTTAATCAATCAACAATGGGAAGTTTCAAGCTGTGGGACAATGCAGCTTGAAAAAACCTCCAGATTTTAGAGAAGTTGGTCTCTTCTTTTGTATCTAGTGTTAGGGGAAAGGGATAGGAGATTAAATAAAAATGCAAATATAGGAACTAAAACCTAACTATGGTGATGCACCTAAGTTTAATCCTAATCCTAACCTGAGCACAATGAAAATATATATAGGATTCAATTACATTTAAGAGCAGACAAGTGCATGATCAATGTAAAAGATTGAAATAATAGAAATAGAGGCTCACAATAGAGGCTTCTTTCGCTGAGACACAAGAAACATCAACAAAGGCATAGTGTTCAATCTTCTTATAAGAATCTTCCAATCACATAAGAGGCATAGAAATCACACAGTTATGTAAACCTTCCAACCCAAGAAAATGAGACAAAAGCAAATGACATCCTTAATCACAACTCCATAAAATCTATAGTATAGACTACCTTTGCAAATGACACAGATAATATCAACCAAGGCATAGAGTTCAATCTTCTCAATTCATTTAACCACATAAAAGGCACATAAACATTTACAATTACATCAAATTTACAATTCAAGAAAATGAGACAAAATCAAATGATATTATTGGCCAAAAACTCTAGCAAGTCTCAAACTATAGAATCCCCCTTCCCCTCTTTTACAATTCTTCTTCTTTTATACCCTCAGATCTCTCACCATTTTCCTCTTTCCCACATAATTCTACTCCATCCTTAACTCACAGGGGACAAACAAATGGTGCTTTCAATGCCTTGGATGCATCTTGGTCTTATCAAGAGCTACCATGACTGCAACATGGCGATTCATGTCTAGTACCTCCTTCTGCACCTAAATTTCTCATTCCATCATCTGCTTAGCCACTTAACTATCCATTCTGCCTCCACTTATAGGGGATAAATAGATGGCCCTTTTAATGTTTGTAGGTACCAAAAAATATACCTGGTGAACTGTTTGATCTACCAAAAATAACTCCCACCAAGTTTCCCTGTATCTCACTTTACCATAATAGATACACGGAACACTCTATTCATTTGAAACAGAAGAGGACACTTGGTCAGTATCCAAAAATTCTCCTTATTGCTTAGAAGGCACCAGAGAATGAGGCTTGGCACTTTTTGATTTCTCTATATTCTACTCAAGAATGCTCCACCTTCGACACCTGTCACAATCTACTTCCTCGATACTTAGCAATTTTAACAAAATAAAACTCATCGCATTCCTTACCCAAGCAACTTTTAGAAGGGGAAGGATGCACGTGGTAGTCTTCACATGTTGACACTTGGAATTTTGAAGGTCTTTGAAATAACACCTAAGACCCACCACAATCTTTACTTGGCAATGAAGCTCAAAGATGGTCTCTTGAAAGTTGACACGTGGTGGCCTCCGTTATTCTTAGGAAGATAAGTGGCATCTTCCACTTCTCCTTCGAGGGGTATGTGGCATCTTCCTCTATTTCTAGGGATTGAGTAGAAAGGGGCTTGGAGAGTGGCACCTAGTAGCCTCTGTTACTCTTTGATACATAGACAAAATGGAACGATGCCTTTCTGTCTTGAAACAAAGCATTGAACCCATGCGTTAAACCAAAGTCTCTCAAATGTTGACACGTAGTGACTTCCACCTTCCTCTAAAAAAGGTAGTTCAGGGCCTTCTATGACTACAACCTAACACTTTCTACTGCACTTTGATACTTAGATGGAAAATGAACACGTGCTCTGCTCCAAATCTGTTGCTATAACCAAGGGATGCGGGAACCAAAACTGTAGTGCTCGACTAAAAATTTGAATGCAACATAGAGTAAAAATTTACTCTACAAATACTTAAACACATTTAATGACTATTTTATATTATTTAGAGTTTTAAATCTCTTAATAGTATCTAAAACATCAAACACTTACTTATAACATGCTCTTCTTTGCACTTTCTCAAAGTGGTTGTAGGCGATCATTGGAGGAAGGCTTAAGCATGTACTTTAGAATTTGACATCATCAACTAGTGCTCTAGACATTTGAGGGTGAATAACTTCATGGAGTATTCTCTTCATAATGATACAAAGTCCATTATCCTTTTATGAAAATTTTAGGCCTATTTGTTTTATTGTCTCCATACATATACCATGTGTATAAGTAATAAAGCCTATAGACTCAGTCATCAATGTTATTATTGGCTCTCAAATACTTCAATGATTTCATGAGTCTATGAATTGATTTTTTACCTCTCATTATACATGGAGCGATGTTTAAAACCAACTCCTTTTGGCCTAATAAATTATTTTTGTTCAAAAGATGACCTACAGGCCTGTAACCTTTAGGCCTCTTTCTTGCTTATATGGACTTCTTGAAAATATAACCTTGAGTATTTTATTTTGAGATTGTGTTAAATATTATTATATTCCTTATTAATTTATAAATAATTCATGTAAACCAATTTTATAAACACTATGACACTTCAAACCTATCTATTTGGTTCATACATGCCTATAGGTATACATATTTGTTATTGACGATACACTTGAAGGATTAGATCATTGAACATGGTATTTATCATAATAATAAAAAATTAAGGTGATAAAAATATTTACATATATTTTTAATCTCACTCATCCCCTTGAAACATCATTTATTTCCTCCATTTTCCCATCAAACAAAAAATTTAGTGAGTAGGCTTGTGCATGACTATCTAGGCCAGTAACTATGTATGAACGTCCTTTGTTTCCATCAATCACTTGATAGGATTTAGATAGTATTGAAATATTAATATAGGTTATTTATAACTTTCATTAATGTATTTTTATCATCACTTGATTATGTAGATAAGACCTTTAAGATCATATTTGCACAAACAACCCCTATTATAGTCCTCAATCATGGTTACCAGTTAGAGAGATAATATGGAATAGATGAACATGTGTGAAATTAAATGAGATGTAAATATGTTGTAAAACATGTAAACATCAATTTCATATATTATAACCCTGAATAAACTCTAAAATAATGGAGAAACACTGGCAATCACTTGCACCATATACAAAACAATAACTTTCTTGCTTAACTAGCGCATATATAGGATAGATGGTGAAGAAGAATGATGTATGAGAGTTGTATATAACTATGAATATCATTTTAAATTATCACATTTCCTCTATTAGTTCACACCTACAACTATTTTTCCTAAAAACTAAGATAGTGGGGTTTTGAGTCTTTAAAAAACACCTTAGTTCCTTGGCAATTGTTCATAAAGCTAAAGAGATCAATCAAATGACTAATGCCACTAATTTATAGATCACAGGGGTTAAAAAATTTGATCAAAAATATTATCCTCCAACTCCACTTATATGACCTATACCATGTATTTTAAAATAGCCTTGATCAACATGTAAAAAGAGTGATGAAGAAGAGAAAGTGTCTAAAGCATCTGTATGACCTGAAACTTGATCTAAAGCCTAAAAATAATCTTTTCAATCCCAATGGACACTTTGAAACTATTTTCAATAAAAAAACTATCTTTTAAGGCCATACAAGTGCCTAAAAGTGATTTTAAAAGAGTTTTTTGCTCATTTTAGTCATTTAACCTACAATTTTTTTAGTCTCTAACCATATATGAACATTATCTAACATCAATAACATTAGGGAACATTATTCAAATGGTTTCATTTGAATATGGTATGTCAAACTCGTCCAAATTAGCTAAAAGGTGACTAAAACAATAATTTAGATCATAAAAACATGATAAATGGTGAACACATGATAATATGACCTTAAATACACGTTAATAATCTTTTATAATTAATCTAAACCATACCAAACCTTTGACCATTCTTGACAAAACTAAGACCTCATAAATGACCCCTAGGTCTAGACAAATACACATGAGATCAAACTTTAGACAAGGGCTGACAATTAATAATGTAAACATATGGAGACCATTTAGGGCCCTTTAAAACCATAAAAATACCATATACAAGTTTTTATAATCCCATGAAAAGTTTTAACATAGAGGGGTCAACCCATTTGGAATTAGGGTCAAACTTTGGTCAATAAATTAGTGATTCACAGGGGTAGCGTGCCTGTAATGCTAATGAATTAGTGTCCTTATCCTTCCATTGGGAAATGGATTGACCCTTATGCTAAACAATTAATCTTACATTCCTCTAAATACTTAAAAATCATACCAAAATGTACAACAAGAATCAAACACACAAGTGTTATCAAACACACAAGTGTTATCAAACACTTAGGGAACACAATAAATAAGAAAACAAACTACTATATATTAAAAAAAACCTACCAAGATTGATCCTACTAGATAAAAATTGAAGATTTTAATATATTCCTCTTCATGTGATGAGTAGGGATGTGAAAAAATTAAACTCTTGGACCTTTTCTTGGTTGATCCCAACTACTTCTTGGTTGTGAATCCTCTTGGTAGTTCTTCAAGTGAATCATTAGCATCAAACATGTTCCCTATGAATATAAATTCATGTTTATCTTCAACTTTTACCTCCTATTGATGTTTTATGATAGGATATCTCTCCAATGTGACCATAGCTACAAATTCAATTTTTTATGAATATTTATGATCATGTTTGACAATGTATGCACTTTGATCAACTTTCCCTTGGACATGATTACTCGAAGGTACAAGTTGGTCATCCAAAATCAAGAAAAAAAATTCAAGTTATTCCAAAAATTCAGCCTCCTCTTGGTCACTTGAAAGGATGTAAATTTTGATCCCATTCTTCTTATTCTCTTTAGGGAGGAGGTCATCAAATGCTTTAAATTGGAACATGGTCTAGCTAAGTTTTAACTTCTTCAATATCTTTCACTTTCTCATGATGCTCAACATGGATAGTAACCAAAGTTTTTTCATGAGAACTTACCTCATACTCAATTGAAAATTCATTCAAGGAAACCATGTCATCATTAATTTATTTAATATATACTTCATGCTCTATCCTACTAGTTTATTTGTCTTTCTCTTTAAGGGATCCACCACTAGTGAACATCTCAATCTCTGCCATAAAATCATGGTATAGTTGTTGTCATAAACTATTTTCATCCTACTTGTCAAGGATTGCCACCACTTTTTCATGATTTCTTTGATTTTTAACCTCATTAATCTCTTCTTGAAAGTTTCTTTTTATGGTTCTACTAAACTAAACTCCTTTTACTCTTTCTTACCATAAGAGATGAGCTCATCATCTTCAATGAATAAAGGTAATTCAAAGAAAAGATTTACCTCTTCATCACCTCTTTATTGATATCATTTTGTAGATGCAACCTCATCTTATACCCTCAAAATTATAAGCTCTTTTTGTCAAAAGGAGAGGGTGGGAGGGAAATAAGACTCTTCGTTTTGTTTTAAACTTGACAAGGTATCTTTATAGCTCAAGGTTTTATATTTGGGATTATTTGAAGGTTCTTGGAGAGGTTTTTGAAGATAGGGGAAAGGGTTCATTAGACTGACTTTTATAATATTATTTCTTTCTCTTGGTATTTGGTACTCATAAGATAGGATTCATTCATAAGAGTTGGCATGATGTAACCTAGAGTCATAGTCCATGAAGGCTTCCAAATTGGAGTGATCTTGGGTTCCTTGGGAAGGATGAATGTACTTTATGTAAGGCTCAAAATCAAAGGAGGTAGACCAAGGATAAGAGATGATGATTGAGAATATTTGGGTTGGACCCTTTTTTTCCCATCTCACTAGTCTACTCTCCATCAACTGAATTATGTCTCTTATTTGTAGCCTTTCCCTTGCTAGTATATATTAGTTTTATTTTTCAAACACTGCCCACTCTCCTCTTATAAAATGTAATGAATATTTTAAATTTTTAAAGAGGGTAATAGAAATAAGGTGACCAATTTCAAATCTTCTATCTATCTTCCTCATCACTATTTCATTCTTTTACATTTGTATAAGTAGTTGATTGTCTTTTTCTCTTCTAGTTTGAATTGTCCTAGCTCTAGACTCTTCCTCAAAATTCAACTTTTTGATGATAAACCAAGTTATATTATTCCATATCTTCTTATTAATTATATTTTTCCCTCATCCTATGATTCTCTTCCATTTTCTTCTCAATGTGAAGGATCAAATTTACATCACCTTTTTTAGGTTGATTAGGAAGGCAATGACCTTGCCAAGGCTAGTTGACACTATGCATAAAAGGAGGAAGGGAAGAAATACTATCAAAATAATGTTATATAAATAAATGTCTAATTAAAGAGAAGACAAGAAAATGACCAGTATAATATAGATAATTTACAAGAGTGGAATATGCATTTTCACCAAATAAAGATAGAGAATACATATTGATTTATAATTTTTAGGCACTTAGACTGCTTATACTAATTTTACTTCATTTAGAGTCAACATTTATGTTTATTAAATGACTCTAAAGGCTGATAGATTGAATAAAAAAACAAATAATTTTTCTTCAACTTAAGACCTTAGTACCACTAAGTGTGCCAAAATTGTTATCAATCAAATTTTTATTTATGGAAGTTAGTTCAATGCTTCCAAATTTTATGTAACATGGAAACACCTCAAGGTTGTGGGTACCCTATTTGAAAGGTGAATGTATAAGTTAAAATGGATATATCCTCATGATGAATCACTTAGGCTCAAAGAATACTATACTACTTTCTAGGAAAATAGAGAGAAACTTATTATAGTGGAGGTGATGAACCAAATATACCTGAACACTACCAACCAACTATAAATGCACTTCAAACAAGAGACTAACTTACACATGAAACTAATCCAAATATTCCTCTCTGCATCAATGTTTCTCATGAAGGTTGTGACAATTTATTGAGATAATAATATTAGTCAAGAGGTCATTACATGACACAAATGAAAAAAATACTCAGTATAACCCTCTATAATCCATTTGAAAACTTCAAGAGATAGGAAAAAAATATTCCAAACTTAACATGAATGCTCAATAAGGAAAAACATGCCAAGGAAGAAGGCTATCACTTAAAAAAATAAAATAATAAAAAATGCATGAAAAAAATTAATGAATAAGGTAAAAATAGATAATTCTAATTGATAAAAGGCTAAAAATAGGTAGGGATTTTCCATACTCAGGTGGAGGATACAAACATAGTCAATTAATACTCAATATATATATATATATAGAGAGAGAGAGAGAGAGAGAGATAATATATACAAAATAAATTAGTTTTTAAATACCCTATCAAGTCCTAAAATACAATTTTTAGTCTTCTGAAGATGCTCTTCTACTCCAATTGGTGTGGAAGTTTTAAACTTTGTTTGACACCTTACCTAGCTCTTCAAAATTACCTTTGGCTTTGGCTTGTGGAATGATAAGTGGAATTATTTATTTTCATGTCATGTTGAGTTACTTAATTTATATTATCTTAAAACCTTTCAATTTATGTATGAAGGTTTCCTCTGACACATCACATCACTCTCTTGCTAAGTGTCTAGAAGTCTCTTCATCTCACTAGGCTAATCCTACTTACAAGTGTCAAAACTTGAATTAATATAGTATAAATCATTATCTATCCATGGATGTAATATTTAAATCATATTAGACCTAAAAAAACTAATTTGGAGGTCTCAAACTAACCCAAATAACTCTTTATACACTAAAAGCCCTCATTAGGCCTATTTTCTTTATACGCCTAAAATCATGAAAACCTCCTTGTGTAAAGAAGTGTATAGATAGTAATTAAAACATAAGGGTCTATTTGAGGACCCAATATTTATTTATATAACCATGAAAATTTTTAGGTCCAAACTCTAAGTGTAATTATCTTTTTAATATCTTTCTCTCTCCTTAATAGGCTTTAATTAAGACTCCTTGCATAGAACCCTTTTTTCTACTACAAACCTCTCCAAAATGTGTGAAAATACCCAAAAGTGTGTGATTAAATTTACCTAGCTTATCACAAACCTCAATTTAAAATTTTAGGTCCTAATACCTTGTTTAAGTGTGAGATCCATGAAATGGCCTTGCAACCTAGTCTCTTTTTAGGCCTGTTTAGGACTGATTTAGAAAATAAGCTTAGATCATTTCCAAGATGTCTTGTGTAGATTATTTGGGATTTAATAGGTGGAAAACATCCAAAATTAACTTTAAACAAAAAATTAAGTTCCCAATTTATAAAATTCCCTATAAAACATCAATAACCAAACTAACCCAAAGAACTCTTTATACATTGAAAGCCCTCATTAGGCCTATTTTCCTTGTACACCTAAAATCATGAAAAACTCCTTGTGTAGAGAAGTGTATAGAAATTAATTAAAAAATAAAGGTATATTTGAGTACCCAATATTTATTTATATCACCATGCAATTTTTTAGGTCCAAACTTTAAGTGGAATTGTCTTGTTTCTATCTTTCTCTCTCCTTAATAGGCCTTAATTAGGCCTCCTTGCATAGAACCCTTTTTTCTACTAAAAACCTCACCAAAATATTTTAAACCACTAAAAATTGTGTAATTAAATTTACCCAGATTATCACCAAACTCAATTCCAAATTTGAGGTCCTAATACCTTCTTTAAGTGGGATATCCATGAAATGGCCTTGCAACCTAGTCTCTTTTTAGGCATGTTTAGGACTGATTTAGAAAATAATATTTTTTAGATCACATATAATATATCTTGTGTATATTTTTTGGGATTTAATTAGTATAGCACATCCCAAATTAACTCTCACAATAGTTGGCAAGTTCCCCGTTGCCAATATAAAACATCAAAACCCATGTAAAATAGTGCATTTATTGAAGTTCATACAATTAAAAGTATAGAAAAAGGAAATATGGAGAACATAATTAGAGTCATAAATAAAATTATAGATTTTAAATGGTAAACCCAAGTAATTTCATGTTATTTAGGATTCCATCTCTCTCAGCTGGTCATTGTTAGGGTTTTAGACATGTTCCTTTCTTAAGGATTGTTAATAAAGAATATATCCTATTTCTCTCTCCTAATGGCACAATAGTTTATCTAATAGACCACTAAAACACCTCCAAACACTATTTTACACCATGAGTCATGTCAAGAAAGTTATAATCAAAATTTGATGTCACTTGGGTGGCTGAGTGTGCTTTTGAGAGGGGTTTCCATTCTTTAATCTTGTTCCTACAGGTCAAGGACCTAAACCAAAAATTGATGCCATATAATTGAATTATGAGGACCCTAATACCTCCTATAATATACATTTATATCCATACAAAAGGTCAATGGCATCTGTAAGTAATAAAATACTACTATTGAATGATAATCATGCATGAAAAGAGCTTGAAGAGGTCTTAAGGCCACATAGGAACTTTTCATGCCAAATCGTATCTTTGGATGGTATTATAGGACTATGAAAAATTCTCACACTTTTCAATGCCTTTAGACTCTCATATCACCCTTTCCATCACCCTTCTTATGATTGTAATATGGTATGCCTATGTAGGAATTAGGACCTATAAGCTTAAAGAGGCTTTTCAACATTTGTTTCAATTTTAGGTGAACCTAAAGGCCTTATTAAGTTATGTCACTACTATGAAACCTTTTTCAGTTAATTACCCTTTCTTTAGGTTTCTAGACCTCCAACTTTTCTAAAAGATGCAAATGTCTCTAAAAAGTAGGTAGGCATGTATCTTGCATTGGCTGAGTAGGTAGGGTTTCCATTGTTTGGCTATTGGGTATAAGGATACAAATGAGATATCAATGTATATATGGAACCATATTCAATTTTTTTTAATCTTTCTTCAACTTCTCACAGGTCTTTAGCTCTCTCTAAACAAGCAAAACTCTTAGCAAGGCAAATAAACTTGTAGGTTCATGATTGTATATGTAATGTTTTGGTAAACCTTGACTAGTCTCTTTTGATCATATTATTTTAAATTCCCTTTAGGTCAATATTTTATCTCCTAGTGAATTTATTTAAGACCTCATAAAACTTTTAGGATATTATGACTCTACATGTATATAGTCTTTTGCTTATTCATCTTTAAACCTGACTGTAGATGCTAATTATTGAGGTTTAACTACATTTGAGTTTTAAAGTTTTCAATTACCAATATTCAAAAAATTTAATGACTCTATTATATTATTGATAGTTTGGAATCTCCTCAAACTTTCCAAAACATCATATACTTACTTATCACACAATCTTCTTTGTGCTTTCTCAAAGTGGTTGTAGGTGGTCATGAGAGGAGGGTTTAAGCATGTACTTTGGAAGTTGACATCATCAACTAGTTCTCTAAAAATTTTAGGGTAAATAAATTCATGGAGGGTTCTCTTCACCTTGATAATAATTACATTTGCTTTTTATGACATCTTTTACACTTATTTTCTTTCTTGTTTCCATATATAGACCATGTGTATGAGTACTAAAGCCTATAGACTCAGTCATCAACCCTCTCATTATCTCTCAAACATTTATATGATTTCATGAATATGTATATTGATTCGTAACCTCTCATTCCACATTCACTAATGTTTAAAACCAACTCATTTTGACATAAAAAATGATATTTGTTCAAAAGAGGACCTATAGGCTTGTAACCTATAGGCCTCTTTCTTACTTATATGGACATTTTGAAGCTAGACACTTGACTATTTTATTTAGATATTATGTAAAATATTATTCTATGCCTTATTAAAATATCAACAAGTCATGTAAACCCCTTTTACAAATACTATGCCACTTTAAACCTATAAATTTACTCTATATAGGAATGTAGGTATCTATTTTGGTTATTGATTGTCCACTTGAAGTTTTAGATCATTAAATAGGGTATTTATCATCATGAGAAAAATTTTAAAGTGATAAATCTATTTACATAGATTTTTCATCTAAATCAGCCCCTTGAAATATAACTTATTTCCTACATTTTCCCATTAAACACAAACTTTAGTGAGCAGGCATGTGCATGACTATCTAGGCCTGTAACTGTGTAAGAACCTCCTTTGTTTCCATGATTCTATTGATAGTATTTAGAGAGTATTTAAAGAATAATATAGGTTACAAACATTCATATAAACCTTTTGATCATAAATTTATTATTTACGTAAGGCCTTGTTGATCATTTTTGCATGACCAGTTTGTGTTTTCCCTTTAGCTCTTTCATTTCTCCCTTGCTCATTTTATATGTTTGGTCACTTGCTTAATTATTTGTCTTTTCAATTCGACCTCTTTTGTTTTGGACTATTTATCCATTTTTTTTTGCCTTAGCCTTTCTTTTTTAATTTTTCTTTGAAGTTCTCATCAAAAAATTTCTAAAGGACCACTTCCCTTTGATGTGCTCTTCAAAATTTTTAAAAGGCACATTATTGCCTTGTTTTTTGCACAAATGTCCCTTCAAATTTTTTTGAATTTTAATTTTTGTCCAAGTGACCCTTTATAAAAGTTTTTAAGGGTACTTTATCATCTAAGTGTCCCTTTAGAACTTTCTTGAAGGGAACTTTACCTTATTTCTTCCTCCAAGTGACCCTTCAAAAAAAATTGTAGGGCATTTTTTTCCCAAGTGTCCCTTCAAATTTTTCCAAAGGGCACTTTTGCCTTGGTCTTTCCTGAATGCCCCTTTGGATTTTATTCAAAGGGACATTTTGTCTAAGTGACCTTCAGTATTTTTCTTGAAGGGTCACTTTTGACCATTTTATCCAAGGTTACCTTTCATGATTTTTCTTGAAGGACCCTTTGTCCATAACCTACCCTTAGAAAATGTTTTGAAGGGCCATTTCCTTTGTAAATGCTCTTCATAATTTTATTAAGGGACCTTTTGCCCCTACCTAGGTGTCCTTTAGAACTTTTTGAAAGGACACTTTCCCAAGTGTCCTTTAGTAAAAGTTCCCAAAGGAAACTAATCATTACCTAGAAGCCAAAAGATAAAGCCCTGAAGGAAGTCCTTTGGACATTTATCTAAAGGAATTACTTTGGGAAAATTTCCTAAAATAATAAGCCTGACCTAAATATATTCCCATGACATTCCATGTAGCCAACTAACTATTAGGGTTCAAAGACATGACGTGCTATAGGATGTCAAATTCAGGGTGGCCAACTAGCTATTAGGGTTCAAATGCATGATGTGCTGCAGGACATCAAACTCATGATGACCAACTAGTCATTGGGTTCATACTAGTGACATGTCTTAAGACATCAATTTCATGCCTAAATTATTCAAGCAATAATTGAAGTCACTTGAAAAACTTGAATGACTCTATAGTGTAAATTAGGATTTGTCAAAGGCTTGACTTATAACTTTTATAAGTAACGAGCCTTAAAGAACTCGAAGGAGCAAGCAAGGAGTAAAAGGATTTAGAAAACTTGAAAGGGTCTTAAGAAAAGTAAAATCAAGTTTTTAAAAGATTTTTTATTATAAACTTTATAAGTAGAATCAATAAGAAAACTAAAAGAGAAAGGAACATTGATAGTGAAAATTAGGTTTGCTAACATGCTTGACTTGTAAGTTTTATAAGTAACACCATTCAAAAAACTTGAATAGGTCTATAATGTAAATCAAGATTTTTCAAATACTTCACTTATGAATTTTCATAAGTCATGAGCAATGGAAACCCCAAATCAAGCAAATTAATGTAATCCTAGATCCTGATAGGAAGCATTAGTTGTAAAGAACCTACATGTATGACATTGGATCATGAACACATGGAAATGATGTTGACTAGTTGCTAGGTTGATATTTTTCTTAGTAAAATGCACCCACAAAATCACACAAACAATGGTAAAATAAATTGGTAAGGTCATTAACACAAAGATCTCATAGAAAATCCAATGGTAATGACATTCACATTAAAACGCAAAGGACATAACATAAAGATATTAGCAAAAAGAAAATAAATAAGGGTCTAACTAGAGAAGGGAAAAAATAAATGTTAAGTTAAAAATGTGAGAGCTTTTAGGAAGAGTCTAAGGTTAACAATAGTGATATGAGCCATTTATTATGGAGGGTCATCTCACGATTTGTTTTGTAGTGATCGTGGTCATATCAAGAGTGAGAATCAAAGAGAACGACAAAATCCAATTAAACGAAAGAGTAGTTGGAATCAATTTCACCAAGATGATAATGGTAAACCATTTTGGAGGCTTTTATTTTAGTGCCCAAGAGCTCTCTCTTCTCTCCCATTTTTGATATAAATAGGACCATTCGACTCTTGTTTTATCATCCAAAGATAGTAATATGAAGCCCTACTATTTTATTTTTCCATTTGCTTGCCTTTGAGAAAGAAACATTAGTCTATCCCCTTTTTAAGTTTTAGATATATGTCTAGGTATGCATGAGATACAGAGTGACAGTAAGTGATATTTTATCCTTCTATCCTTCATCATTCATGCTTTTGAGCAAATATTCAATCCAATACGTCATGTAGAGTGAATTTTATTTGTATGATACATTGTTGTATAACCCTTTTCTAGAATATATAGGTTATTTTTTAAATCATTTACTTTATTTAATCTCATTCAACTTTGTCTCTACATTGAAATACATATGTTTGAATCTTATAGAGCTTGAGGTATAGATTATATTCTAGTGTATTATGCATAAGTAAAGGGCATACATTTGGATACTAACTCTTGGTGTGTCACCATTTTAGACTAGGCTTTTTATTTATGTAAACTTCTGACTCTTTTCATTCATACAAGTTGGTTCAGAAATTTTATTAAATAAAAAGCTAATATAAGGAGCTAACCCTTTAAACCTAGAAGTTAATTTCCACTTATAGGCACACCCATAGGCTTGGGAATGTCCCAATTTTTTCAAAATCTAGAGGAGGCTTGAACAACCCTCTTCTAGGGTGCAATATTTGGAGACAACAGTTCTAGCATGCCTAGTCAGACCAAGTTTTATTACTAAGTCAAGGTGAATGTTAGTCTTGATAGGCATAAATTATTATAAACACCCCTAACCCAAGATTTGGTGACTCCAAAAGGGTGTGAATCCCTAGTTCTAGACTAAGATTTATACATTATCCTACATGTACCTCACAAGGTCCTCAATATTTCTTGACCAAGCCCCTTTAGCTGAAGCTCTTCCTAAAGAACAACACCCTAAACCAATCCCATCCCTATTAAAACCTTGGAAAGGAGGTTTTAGGGAAGAAGAGGAAGAGGTTGAAGATGTTTAAAGAGAGGAATAAGAGGAAAAATATAGGATCAAAGGGGAAGAAGAGAAATGGGGGATAGAGGAGAGATGGATAGATGCCAACCCTTCCCAAATTTTTAATACCCAAAAACTAATAGAGCTTCCTACATATGACCCCATGCCTATGAATGCTACCAAAAATCTTCCTAGTTTCAATGGGGAGGGTCCTATTACCCCATCTAAACATATTAGAGACATCTCTAATTTTTGCAATTTCCATAATGTTACTAGGGCCAACATCATCATTAGGTTACTTGCCATGTCTTTAAAAGGAAAAGCACTTGAATAGTATAGAACATTAGAAGGGGTCTATATTACAAGTTGGGATGGATTTCGAGACCTATTGGTGACAAGATTTGAAAATAAGAGTGACCATGCTTGCCTAATACAGCAACTGAATGTAATAAAAAGAGGTCCAAATGAATCCATGGGAAATTTCAATGAGAGATTTTGAAGAACATGGTATAGGCTACCACCAATAATGATACCTCCTCTTAGCATTTTGTTTTGAACATACCTAAAATGTATTGGTACTAATGTTGCTATTATGTTGCAGTTAATGGGAGGATTCACTCTTATAGATGCATATGAGTTAGCAATTGAAGATGAGAATAGCTTAATTCAGGCTAGAAAAATTCCTCCAAGAGTTTCCATGTCTTTACTATCCCATAATTCAGTTGAAGATCCAAGAATGTCACAAGTTCCTAATGCAAATGTGAATCTAATATCCTTTCCCAAGAAAGTGGATAATACTATGGACAAGGATGAAGAAATTAGATCATTGAAGGCTTAGTTTAAGCAAGCTCAATATCAGGTAAGCGATCCTCAAAATACATAATAATATCCTCAACAAGGATAAAGAGCTCCATTCTAATATAGTTATCAAGGGAGTGGAAAAAATCAACAAGGTTACAATAGGAAACCTAATGCATATAATCCAAATTCTACTCTTCTCGTAAAGGTTATTGTTCTAGTTCATGCAGATCTAGTGTAAGTAGAAGATCATGTGGACCAATGGGGGAAACCCCAAGGTCAGTTTACACATGATGATGGAGGAACCAACTACACTTTGAAAACACAAGAGGAAGCTACTCCTTATATGATAATAGAAGAAGCATGTCCCAGCCAAAGGGATAGTCATGGAGAAGGTAGCAACCCAAGTGTGGGAATGATGAATTTTCAAGTAAAAGATGGTTTTGTGTTGACTCAAATAATGTTAATTATATACAATACAAGGGCCAAGAAGACAAAATTAGGAGAAGGTCAGGAGCCATGAACATCTCCAAGTGATGCCTCTCCAAGGCCATAAATCATTAATCAAAGTGCTACACCTTTTAAAAGCCATATTCCTCAACAAAATTAGAATGTAAAAGTAGCTTCCAAGTTTGCAAAATAGCATACTACAATTCCTTCATTACCATCTAAATTTCAAGAGAAAGTTAAGGATCCATCTCTAAATATTGTGGACTCATTAAAGAGCACTAAGATAAGCATATCCCTTTGGGAGGTTCTACATATTCCTAGTGAAAAGGAGCTTTTGTAAGAGTAGTTAGTAAGCATACATGTGGCTCCTTGATATTCAAAACATCATAGTGTGGCTATCACAAATTCTGCAAATCATATTTTTGAGCCTTCTACTAAATATGGAAATCCTCCACCCTTCTACCTCAAACTCATTATGGAAGATAAGTTGGTCCATAATTTTATTGTGGATAATGGAGCAAACACTAATATTATGCCTAAAGTAGTGGTTGATAAGTTGGGTTTGAACTATGAGCCACATAGTAATGATTTTTTATAGCTAGATGGAACTCCAACTAAGATTGTAGGATTTGTCAAAGGTTTTAAAGTGTTTTTACATCGCTTCTCAAGATTCCTTACCATGAAAGATAATGTGGTGGTGGACCTTCCAACATACTTTGCTATATGCTTGTCAAGGGACTTTACAACTAAGATAGGAGGATACCTCTTTATTTATTGGTCCTGTCTAGCTTTCAATACAAGGTATGGAACCAGGGTAACCATAAGGAATCAGCCCTTAGCAAGGTTACACATTGAGTCATACTTGGAGACAATGGCAAATCAAAATTGTCTAATCAGCAAAGAGGAAGAAATAGTGATAGATGGTGAAATATCTTCTCCTCTTGAAGGTATTTCTTACCTCTATCTTGACAAGTACAACACTAAAACACATGGACTTGATCCTTACACTTTCATTGAGGAGACTAATTTGGGATTTTTTTGCATGCATGAGGAGAATGTCCCAATTCCTTCACTCACCAATAAACTTCATGAGCTTGATGGCATGTGGGAAATGTTCTTTGATGGTTTAAGGATAAAAGTAAGCACATGATTTGGTGTCATGTTGGTTTCTCCATCAAATAATTGTTACTACTCTTCTTATAGGTTTCACTTTAGCTACACTTGTAACATGGTAGAATATAAAGGCTTTGTCCGTGGTTTCCAATGGGAAACGAAGATAAGAATCAAGAATTTGAAAGTTTATGGAGATAATGAGTTGGTCATTCATCAAGTAAGAAGTCAATATATAGCTAAAAATCTCTTGCTTAAATCATACAATCATATGGTATGGGATATAGTTGAAGATTTTTATGCCTTCAACATCCAACCCATACCAAGAGACTTGAACAAGCATGTTGATAGATTGGCTGCAATAGGAGCACATTTTGACTCGGTTGTTGATGTTGAACAAGAGAATGATCAATCCCCTATCAAGATCATTATGAGACCTTCCATTTTTTATAATGAAGTGTCATGGAAAGTTTTTTAAAGTGATGAACATATTGAAAACTTCTTGTAAGATGAGGGAAGCTTCTCTTCAGTAAATAAAAAGACGTTACATGATCATTATGAAGAGAAAATTATATAGATGGAAAAAAAACCTAAGGGAATGATTACCTTAGAGAGCATCTTCAATGAGGATGATCAAAATAAGAATCAAAGAATGAGCATGTTAACAAAAAAAGAGAACTATGAGAGAGTTCTAAATTTAAAGGATAAACTTTTGAAGATTGGCAAGGTTTGTTCTCATCTAGAAAGGCAAGATTCTATTGCATTATGCAAAGAGTTTCATGACATCTTTGCTTGGGAGTATAAGGAATTGAAAGGATTTTATCCAAGTATAGCTTATCACACCATTGAGTTGGAGTATGGAGCTAAACTGGTAAGATAAAATCAAAGGCCTATCAATCCCAAGGTATAAGAACTCATGAAGAAAGAGCTGACCAAATTAATTGAGTCTAAGATTATCTTTCTTATCAAGCACTCAACTTGGGTAGCCAACCTTATGCCAGTTTTAAATAAGAATGGATAAATCAGACTTTGTGTTGATTTTTGTGATCTAAATAAAGTGTCTCTCAAGGATCATTATCCACTCCCTCCCATGGAACAAAGTTTGCAATTTGTTTTAGGTTCTCAATTTTTCTCTCTTCTTAATGGTTATTCAGGTTATAGTCAAATATTTATAAATAGAAAATATCAATTCAAGATAAACTTCACCACCAAGTGGGGGACCTTTGCCTATAAGAAGAGTCAATTTTGTTTATCCAATGTTGGAGCTACATTTCAAAGGGAAATGGACATGGCTTTTAAAGGTTTGATCAATAAGTTTTTTCTTGTTTACCCTGATGATATAACCATTTTTTCAAAGGATACTGCTAATCATATGGGACATCTAAGGAAAGTGTTTGAGAAGTTTAAGGAGTATGACATATCCCTCAATCCAAAGAAGTTCATCTTTGTTGTCCATGAAGGTAAGATTTTGGGTCATGTTGTTTCAAAATAAGGCTTATCTATTGACCCTGAAGGGATTGAAGCTATTCTAGGCTTGTCCTTGCCTCAACACAAGAAGGGAATGCAAATATTCTTGGGGAAAATAAACATTGTAAGGAGGTTTATCCCAAACTTTGTGACTATGGTAAAGCCTATCATATCCATGATAAAAAAGAACTAGGTTTCTACTTGGATAGAGGAAGGTGAGAGCATCTTTGAGGCAATAAAGAAGTTAATTACAACATCTCCCACTCTCTTAAATCTGAATTTTGTTAAATATTTCATAATTTATAATTTTTCTAACCTTGACACAATATAAACTATGCTTATGTAAAATAATGATGAAGATGTTGAACAACCAATTGCTTTCTTGATTCAAGGCTTAGAGGACTATGAAGTGAGATATTCTTTTGTTGATAAGAAAACATTAACCATCACTAGAGGATTTAAAAAATTTAGGCAAATGGTTTCCAACAACAAGATCCATGTCATGGTTTCCCATCCTAGCACCACGGAGTTTCTCCTAAGAAAAGATCTCAGTGAAAAGAGAGCTGGGTGGATCATGAATGTGATGGAATATGACATGGACATTAAGGTAAATAACTTGATAAGAGGGAGAGGTTTGTGTGAGCACTTAGCATCTAACTTTCATGAGCCAAAAGAGAAAGCGTTAGTAAATCAAGTTCAAGACCAACTAGCTAATCAAATGCAAAATCAAAGTTGGACACAAGACATCTTTGGTTTTATTCAAAATGGTGAGTGCCCCAATGGCTTGAACAAATCTCAAAGGAGGTATTTTAGGCTAAGATCTATTCTTCATTGTATTGTAGATGTCATTCTCTTTAATAAGGATGTGAACAATGTGTTTCTAAGATGCATTAACAATGACCAATTTGATATGCTACCAAAAAAGTTCCATAACGATGTAGATGGTGGTCACTTTTATCCTAGAATAACAGTTGCAAAGATAATGAGAGCTAGTTATTATTAGTCTAGTCTTTTTAAAGACTATTATCATTGGGCTAAGGTTTATCCTCAATGTTATTTCTTTGTTGGAAGAAAAAGCTTGCGGTTCTTCCATTAAATTGTATTCAAGTGGACCAACCCTATATTAAATGGGTCCTTGACTTCATTAGCACGATCAACCCTCCATCAAGTGCTAGACACAAATGTATATTTACTATTATATGCTACTTCACAAGGAGGGTAAAGGCTATTGCATTTAAAGAGGCAAACTAAAATACTATCTTAGAATTCTATGATATTATTGTAACAAGGTTTGGGGTTCCTCATGTCATCATCTTGAATAATGCACTTGCCTTCATAAGTACTAAAACTTTGATTGGCTAACAAAGAGTGGAGTTCATTTGAGTACCTCATCCAACTACTACCCTTACGGTAATGGGTTTTCTAAGTCTACCAATAATAACCTCATCAAGATCATCAAGAGGACATTGGAAACCAATCAAAAAGCATGGCATAACAAGCTAAAGATAACCTTATAGGTAGACAAAATTAATCCTAATAAGTTAATTGGTAATTCTCCCTTTGTACTTGTATATGGGAGAGAATCTAAACTATCCATATCATAAGATCTCCCTACCTTGGAACTTGCACAATAGCTGGAGTTACTTGAAAATACTCCCATGGAGGTCATATTGATAGAACTAATGCATTTGTAGAAGAAAAGAGATGATGAACACAAATCTTTAGAATACCATCAAGTTATCTCGAATAAATATTTTGATAAAAGGATAAGGGTAAGAGTTTACAAATAAGTTGGCCTAGTCTTGAAATGAGATGAGGATAGAGAAAAACTAGGCAGACATAAAAAGTTTGATACTTTTTGGAGTGGTCCTTACATCATCATCAAGTGCAAGCAAAGAAACTCCTTTTATCTATCTAAGATGGATGGAGAAGAGCTACATATTCCAATGAATGGGATCCATTTGAATTATTACTTCTAGACCTTGTTGGCCATGACATGTAATTACTTTGTTTTGGGTAATTTCCTTGTTTTAATTTGTTACCTAAGTGCCTTGTAGCACTAGTGTTTTCCCTTCATTGCTTTTGATTTATTATGTTTTTCTTGTATGAGCCCTCAACCATGCCTCATTATTTTAAATCTTGTTTACCTTGCATGTCTCCATGCCCAATGAAAGGATGTGGATGACTAGTCTTATGACATAATAGGCATGTCTCTCTTGGAAAACATTAGAATGTTGACCATTTTTGCATGACTAGTTTGTGTTTTCCCTTTGGCTCTTTCACTTCTCCCTTGCTCATTTTCTATGTTTGATCACTTGGTTTATTATTTGTCTTTTCCATTTGACCTCTCCTAGTTCAGACTCTTTTCCCTTTGCTTTGTTTGCATTAACCTTTCTTATTTTGTTTTGCCCTGAAGTGCCCCTTGGAAAAGTTCTGAAGGGCCACTTCCCTTTGAAGCGTCATTTAGAATTTTTTGAAGGAACTTTCTTGCCTTATTTTTTGCCCAAGTGTCCCTTCAGATTTTTTTTAAAGGGCACTTTTTTTCCAAGTGACCCTTTGAAAAGGTTTTTAAGGGCACTTTTTCATCGAAGTGTCCCTTAGGAACTTTTTCAAAAGGTACTTCACCTTGTTTCTTCCTCCAAGTGACCCTTCAAATTTTTTTAAAAAAAGTAATTTTTGTCCAAGTGACCCTTAAAAAAAATTGAAGGACACTTTTTGCCCAAGTGTCCCTTTGGATTTTTTTGAAGGGCACTTTTACCTTGATCTTTCTCAAATTCCCCTTCAAATTTTATTTGAAGGGACATTTTTTCCAAGTGTCCTTCGATATTTTTATTGAAGGGTCACTTTTGACCATTTTCTCCAAGGTTACCCCTTCAAGATTTTTCTTGAAGGGCCCTTTGTCCATAGCCTACCTTTCAAAAAAGTTTTGAAGGGATATTTAATTTAGAAATGCCCATTATAATTTTTTGAAGGGACCTTGTTTCCCTACCTAGGTGTCCTTTGGAACTTTTCCAAAGGACACTTTCCCTAGTTTCCTTTGGGAAAAGTTCTCGAAGGAAACTAGCCATTATCTAGAAGCTGAAAGACAAATACCCAAAAGAATTCCTTTGAACTTTTATCTAAAGGAATTACTTTAGGAAAATTTCTTTAAACAATAATCCTAACTCAAATGGATTCCCATGATGTGCCACAAAACATCAATTTTGATGTAGCTAATTAGTCCTTAGGGTTCAAAGACATGATGTACCATAGGACATCAAATCTAGGGTGGCTAACTAGTTGTTGGGGTTCAAAGATATGATGTGCTATAGGATATAAAATTTAGGGTGACCAACTAGATATTTGAGTTTAAAGACATGACATGCCATAGGACATCAAATTTAAGGTGGCCAACTAGCTATTGGGGTTTAAAGACATGATGTGTTATAGGACATCAAATTCAGGGTGACCAACTAGACATTGGGTTCACATTAGTGACATGCCTCAAGATGTCAAGTTCATACCTAATGTATTAAATCAAGAAGTAAAGTCACTTGGAAAACTCAAAGGACTCTATAGTAAAAATTAACATTTTTTAAAGGCTTTACTTATAACTTTTATAAGGAGCCTTAAAGAACCTAAAAGAGTAAATAAGGAGTAGAAGGACTCAAAAAACTTGAAAGGGTCTTAAGCAAAGAAAAATAAATTTTTCAAAAGATATTTTATTATTAAATTTTATAAATATAAGTAATTAAAAAAATAAAAGAGTAAGTAACCTTGATAGTGCAAATTAGGTTTCCCAACATGCTTGACCTATAAGTTTTATAAGTAAAGCCATTCAAAAAACCTAAATATGTCTTTAGTTTAAATCAAAATCCGTTAAATTCTTATCTTATGAAGTTTCATAAGTCATGAGCAATGAAAACCCTAAAGCAATCAAGTTAAAGCAATCTTGAATCCTGATAAGAAGTACAGTTGCAAAGAACCCATGGGAATGACATTGAATCAGGAACACATGGAAATGACATGGAATACTTATCAGGTTGACATTTGCCTTATTAAAAGGTTCCCATGAGAATCACATGGATAATGGTAAAATACATGGGTAAAGTCAATAATACAAAGAGCCCATATCAAATCTAATGGTATTGACATTCACATTAAAAGGGCCCACCTAGAGAAGGGAAAAAATAAATGTTAAGCACAAAATATTGGAGGTTTCAAGAAGAGTCTAAGGTTCACAACATCAATCTAAGTCATTAATTATAGAGGGTCATCTCACCATTAGTTTTGTAGTGATCCTGGTCATTTCAAGAGGGTGAATCAAAGAGAAGGACAAACTCCAACTGAATGAGAGAGCAACTAGAATCAATTTCACCAAGATGGTAATGACAAACCATTTTGGAGGCTTCAATTTTGGTGCCCAAGATCTCTCTCTTCTCTAACCTTTTTTATATAAATAAGACCCTTGGGCTCTTGTTTTATCATCCGAATATAGTATGGTGAAGCCCTACTATTTTGTTTTTCCATTTTCTTGCCTTTGACCAAAGAAACATTAGTCTGTCCCTTTTTCAAGTTCTAGATATTTGATTAGGTATGCAATAGATACAGAGTGACATCAAGTGATGTTTTATCCTTTCATCCTTTGTCCTTCAAGATTTTGAGCAAATAATTAATCCAACAAGTCATTTAGAGTGTATTTTATTTGTATGATACCTTGTATGTGTAACCCTTTTATGGAATATATAGGTTGTTGTTGTTTCAATCATTTACCTTGTTTAATCTCATTCAACTTTGTCTCTACATTAAAATACTTATGTTGGAATATTCTATAGCTTGAGGTATAGATTATATTTTGTTGTATTGTGCATAATTTTATGGCATACACGTGGATACTAATTCTTGGTGTATCACCATTTTAAACTAGGCTTTTCATTTATGCAAAATTTTGACACTTGTCATTCATACAAGTTGGTTTATTAATTTTATTACATAAAAAGCTAATAAGGGAGCTAGCCCTTTCAACCTAGAGGTTCATTTCCACTTATAGGTGTACCCATAGGCCTAGAAATGTCCCAACATTGAATAAATTTGGAGGAGGCGTAAACAACCCTATTCTAGGGTGTAATATTTGCAAACAATAGACCTTTATGATCATATTTGGATAGGTAGCATGTAACACAGCCCTAAAGCATGGTTACCACTTGGAGAACTAGTATGGAATGGTCAGACATGTGTGATATTAAAGGAGATGTAAATATGATGTAAACCATGTAACCATCACTTTTATATGCTTTAAATCTATATAAAGTCTGAAACAATGGAGAAACACTGACATGAACTTGTACCATATGCAAAAGAATAACTTTCTTTCTTAAAAAATGCATATATGGGTTAGATGGTGATGAATAATGATGTATTTGGGTTGTGCATACCTATGAGGATACCTTTAAATGTTAAAATTTCCTCCATTAATTCACAACTATAACTATGCTAACCAAAAATTGAGATAGTGGGGTTTTGAGTCTCATAAAAGCACATTAGATCCTTAGGAATTGTTATTAAAGATAATCAAATCAATAAAATTACCAATTCCACTAATTAAAATCCCATATGGGTCTTGAAATTTGGTCAAAATATTATCCTTCAACTCCATTTGTCCATCTTCTAACATGCATTAGAAAAAGGCCTTGATGAGTTTGTGAAGACATTTGTCCATCCTCTAACATGCATTTGAAAATGGCCTTGATGAGTTTTTGAAGAGAGCGATGGAGGAGATAATGTGTCTGAAACATCTGTATTACGTAAAACATTATCCAAATCCTAAAACAATTATTTGGGAGCCCAAAGGACACTTTGAAACCATTTTCAACTAAAAAATGATCTTTCAAGGTTCTACAACTGCCCAAAAGTACTTGTAAAAGAGTATTTTTATCATTTTAGGCATTTAACCTATAATTTTATTAGTAAATGACCATATCTAAACATTATCTAACATCATGTACATTGGGGAACCTTATTTAAATGTTTTAAATTGAATATGGAATGTACAACTCACTTAAATTAGCCAAAAGGTGATTAAAATGACATTTTAGCTCATAAGAACATGATAAATGGTTATTACATGATAAAATTAGCTTAAATAAAAATTAATAACCTTTTATAATGACTCTACCATATCAAACCTTTGATCATTATTGACAACACCAAGACCTCATAAATGACCCCTATGACTAGACAAGTACACATGAGATCAAACTTTGGACAAGGCTAAACAATGACTAATGTGACCATATGGAGAAAATTTATGACCCTTTAATACACAACAAGACCATATATAAGTTTTTATAATCCCATGAAAAGTTTTAACTTAGACGGGTTGACCCATTTTGACTTGGGATCAAAATATGGTCAACATGCCTTTTGTATTATTTCAAACTGCAGTTACTGCCCATGCCTATGTGGTTCATTCACATTGGTTGACAAGTTGTGATTTATTAGTTCCAACCAAATTAGAATTTTTATTAAATTTATATATATCCCAAACTTTCACCAAACTAGATGCTAAATTCCCTTTGGTGGTGCACGTATTCCATGATTTAAATACCTTAAATTTTGTAGGCTATGAATAGATCCCAATTTATTCACCATATCCCTAAACATTTATTTCACACTAATTTCCATATATAAAATTTTTAAACCAAATATTTGAACTCGTAGTCAACATTAATCACTTTATTACTTAGGTAAAATTATGCCACTATAGGTTCACTTCCATTTCACATAGGTTAATTAATATTTGATTTTTTAGCATTATCACCTTGTAAGTTGAATATTCCTTGACCTTCACTATAATATAACTTACAAAATTCCATTATGATTCATTCAAAATTAAACATATATCTTAAGTTAGAATCATTAATTTTTAAAACAAAATAAAACCTTAAAACCTTTCCACCTATTTGAATATAAATAATGTTACCTTATATTGAACTCAACAATATTTAAGATAGATTTTGATGATCAACAAACCATTTATCAAATAAACTACACCTCTAACCATGACTAATCTCAGTTATAATCATAAATTGTTATGTAATATATAGTCATTTGATTCATATAGTCAAAGAACTATTTTCATGACACTTCTAATATATCATTCTTTTTCATTAAATCCATAAATGCTTTCAAAACCACTTAAAAATGTGAAGTAATATTTTCATAAAATGCAAAGATGGTAATAAAAATTAGGATAATAATGCATATTCAAATGTTTCAATAAACTAAGTCCCCCATTTATCATTTTTAAATGTTATGACAAAGTAATCAATATGGTAAACTCGTTTCAAAACTCTTGGCTTAAAAAAAATGAAATTGTGGGTATCTAAAAAATAGAGTCAACAAAATACACATATTATTTTATATATTTTATAGTTTTAACAACTACTCATAAAATACTTCTTATAATCATGATTTCAAAAATAAAGAACCATGTCTAATAAGTTTCGACCTTTCAAGATAAAACCTAACGTAAAACACACACACACACAATTTGAACTTAGACATTATTCTTGTCACTTTACTTGAGTTATTTTAGTAAAATTTGAATACAATTATTCAATCACATGTTTCTTCATGCCTCATTCATTTCCTTGAGAGGTTACTTTGCTAGATTTGTATTGGTTTCTTTTGATGAAAATTTTGAATGGTTGACAACTAACATATATTTAGATATTATGGAAACATTTTGTCTTATTACACATTGATTTGATTAATCTATGTTTGCATATATATTGAATGGGTATGCATTTTTCACATGGATATTGAATGGGTATGCATGGAAAATATAAATAAATATCAACATTTATTGATCTCAAATTTTCCATTCCCTCATTAATGAATTTAATATGCTTATTGGGATGATATTATGATGTATATTTATGTATGGAGATGCCAAAATGTGTCACAGATCCTCTTAGTCATATAGATACTTATTATAATAATATAACAATAATACTTTAGTGGGTTGTTTGGCATTAAACATGCCGTAGTGGGGGTTGGAGGCCACTCAGTTACATAGTGGGGGTTAGTGCCCATTATAATAATGGTCAGCTAGAGTGACAATTAATATAAATATGGTGAATGTGTAATCATCTAAAAATGACACTTGGGTGCTAAGAGTGTTACTTTATACCACTCATCCATAACTTATCCCTAAACCTATATCAGGTCTTATTTGAGCATTTATCTAGTCTTCATGTGGGCCACACACAACCCTAAACATCTCTAAACGACTCCTATACCCTAACTTTAACATCTTGGCCTCTAGTGCCTCAGGTTATTCCACTTGAACACTAGTGTCATTATTTTGATAGTAGTTCCCTATGGCACTAGTGCCACATTTTTGGTGTTAGTGTCCTTTTTCCTACTTTTGTTACTAGTAGATATCTTTTCAAATGAGAAACTATCTTGGGTTGACCTAGACCTACTTTAAGACCTGCATAAGAACTATAAAAATATAGATACATGAATTTTATCCCTTTATCCACTAGATGTAAATTAGGTACAAATTATATAAACAAACTCACAACAAGATGTGCACAATCAAGGTTATGAATCCCCATTCTGTCACACTTATACATACACCCATCTATAACATTCCTAAGCTTTGATTACTTAGGTTTTCAATCTCAATCACATTCAAATAACTCAAGCCAACATTCATATTATCTTCTCTTGCAATTTCATGAGCACTTAGGTGTGGAGAAATACATTGGGCTTGATCCCTCTTCAAAGTATTGGTCTGTAGGCAACTCTCATCACAATCGTGTGTTGAAGATGTCGTGTATAACCCATTAACAACACACTTTACTACTTGTACCAATTGGATGCCCTAGAAACATGACGGTTTCAGATTTACATGTAAAATTAGTCATATTAAGTCATCCACAAAGATCCAAAAATTATACACATAGGAAAAAGCTTGGTATACCTAGACATAGGTGTACCCAAAATATCAATATAATTATGCACATAGGATACTAGTTCGAAAATAGGGACACTATCACCACATGGCACTACTATCCAATTAGAATGATACTATCTAAGAAGGGGTTTGACACCTGGATCATGTTTGCAACACTTAGTTCAACTTTTGTCTCAATTTGTAGCCTACAAATGTCCAATTTTGGTCAATTTCTAGTTAAATACTTGTTTATATTATTTATTTCTATTTTTATAAATGCAAACTAAGTTAATTTTTTTACAAATTATTGGTTATATTTATTACATATTTATACCATAAATTATAATACTTAGACCTTTACAAACCTAGGATTTACATTTACTGAGTCCTAAAAATTTAAAACATTTAATGAACCTAACTTACTTTGAATACTACTCAAAACCTAACCCTAGATGCCCTAAGGGTTTGTATATTTTTATTTTCCATGCTCAAATATTAGTTCTAAAATCTCATATTTATTTCACTATTTAATTCTTTCAATCTTGCATAGATTAAAATATTTTAAAGGTTCAAAATATACAACTATTTACTTTTGTACTCCCCAACCTACAATTGTAGAATTCAACAATGGATTCGATGAAATAAATAAGAAAATATTACAAGATTTTTTTTCTAAACATTCAAATATGTAATATGACCTTATCAATATTATCCATTAAAAATTTAAGAAATGAAATAATGATCAATCTTATACTCCCCTAGATAAAAACATTGTTACATCTCTTTTGGGGTTAACTCAACTTATACAAAAACCTATTTTAACTCAATAACCTTTAGTAGAAACTACACATCCTATGGCTAGTGCCTCCTCTTCAGATGTACAATCCCTTATGAATGAGATTGGTTTACTATAAGCTAAGGTGTTACATATTCATCAATAAGCTAATAGGACATCACATGACTTGGATTCTCATGTTCTTCTACATATACCTATGGCACATCATATAGAGTTAACTCCTCTGCCATTCAAATTTGTGGCACCTAAGCTTACCTTTTATGATGGTAAGGGTGACCTAAAACACCATCTATGAAATTTTCATGCAGCATGTTTGGACTACATGTCCATTGATTGGATCCTCACTAAGTTATTCTATGATCTTTTGAACTAGTCTATCACCACATTCAATCCATTAAAAGATATTTTATCATCACACTTATCAATTAAAATTAGTGATGATATATCATATGCTCAAGTAACATAACTAAAGAGGAAATCTAATTATTCTATTTAATAATATGTCTTACAATATAAAACTATATTAACAAATATGACTATCTCCATGGTTTATAGAGATATATAAGACATATTCAAAAAAAGCTTACTAACAGTATTATATGAAGCTATATCATTAAAGAAGTTTCCAACCTTCATAGATTTATGTCATATAACGAAACAAAGGTAAGTCATGTTTCTATCCATGGTAAATTTAAATTATACAAGTGGACAAAAATCAACTACTTAAATTTCTAATATTCCTCCATATAATGTAAAGGACACTAAAAATAAGAGTGATCCAAAGCCCATAATTAATGCAGCATCAGAACAATCTCCTCATTTGGTTTTGTCAACTCCTCCACTAATAATTTCTACCAACACTACAAAATCACTAGCATGTGTTTTATAGCATCTCCTTGAATGTAATTTCATATCTCTCAATCCCATAAAAGATGTTAATATGACATGGACACTTCCAAAGAGCTATGATTCTAATGCATTTTATGACTATCATAGAGAACCAGGCCATACTAAAAATTGATGTATCACATTTAAACATAAGATACAATATTTTTTAGAGGTAAACATCATTGATGTGAGCACACCCATAGAGGCACCCAAAGTTAAAAAAAGGAAAACAAGGCATTAAATGTTTTCTCTTATCCATTTTTAAAGAATATAACCAATGAGATAGGGGTACTTTAGGTGTTCACTATACGTATTAGGCCCATCCACCATGAAAATCATATCACACTACTACATAGGATTCACACCCCTTACATAATATCTTTGGTGTGTATCATACTAGAATATGAGTTAGAACTCTCATCACTTTATCAAAGTAGGATATTATTGATGACAATTTAGATTTATATTCACTCTTTACACAAGCCTACATTAATCATCATTCTATTTAGACTGTTATGGTTGACAATGGGTCAAGTATTAACATCTGCACTATCACACTTTTACTATATTTGGAATATTCAGAGTAGGAAATTTCTCTTACCAACATAGTTATTTGTGTATTTATTTTCCATGTTAAGATATCCATTAGGGATATTGTAATTATATTATAGATTGGACCTATACATATAGCCACTTGATTCTTGGTAGTACCTAGTTTAGGCACAATTGACATGTTATTAGATAGGCCATGGATACAGTAGCTACAATCCATTCAATCCACCATACATATATGCCTCAAATATATACATGCTAATAAAGTGATCATAGTTGAGGGTATTTCATATGAGTATCCTTTACCTATCCCACAAGAATTCACACTACAACTACTAGTTATAGTTTCAAACATAGTTATTATCAACACACCATGGAGTTTTGTTGAACCACCAGTCCATGTAAGGTCTAGTTCTATAGTTTTAACACATGAGCATACTATCCCACAAGACCATTATTAACCCCTATGTAAGATATATTTTTTAGATTCTAGAGTGCCTCCATATAATCCTTTTCTTCTAAGATAAGTGTTGAAATTTTAACCTCTCAGGATAAATGTCAACCTCTATAGTAAAAAACATCCCCATGACACTCACCCAATCCTACACATGGTGATCTACTACATGATTGTGTCTTCTTTGGTCTCAGTTTGAGCCTTGTTAGCACTATTCAAAGTTTCATGGTATATACTAGAGACTTATTATGAACTCATCATATGTCATAGCTATTTTTAGGTTTATTGGTGGTGTGATAGAGGTCATGGTGATTCTTGAGTGACCAAGAGAGTGTTAAGATGCCTTTTGAGGTCTAAAGAGTGGTCTTAAACCTGTTTGACAAAATTAAGGTCCTTTACCAAAGGTTAAGGTAGTTTGACAAGGTTAATGTTTTTAGTTCTTATGGTTTTAGACCTTGAAGTACAATTATGTGTTAAAATATCATTATTCATGGTATACCTTTCCAATCCTAACTCAAACCTTAATTCACCCTCTAAATCATCAATTGATTACCCAAACATGTTATATATGCCAAATTACATTGTGTAATTTTTACAAAAAGGTAAATTATAGGTATAACATTGTTTAGAGGGGTCTTACAAGGGTCCTATTTTCATCTTATAGTCATGAATAGGCATTTCATATCACAAAAAGTCCATTTTAGGGGTAAAATTCACTTCCTACTCACCAAATGGGTCCCACACATGGGAAATTATGTCTCTTCAACTCCCCCAAAATATAACACCAATTTTCAAATGTAATTTGACTTGTGTTTTCACTCCCTTTACCCTCCAATGGCATCCCAAGATTAGAAACCTGAAGAAATGAAAAAAAGAGAGTTTTCAAGTGTTTTTATAGGCTGTACAGACCTGTACGACAATTTAGATATAGGGGAGGATAAATGATTGATTCAAATCTCATGGAATGTGTTCTAGTCAAGTTTCATGTCAAAAGGATCCAAAATAGTCCCAAAATTGTTTTTCTCTCTCCACAAGCTCCTTGGCAGTCGAAACAAACTTTCAGTTTTTTGGTCATTCCATACAAGAGAGAGAAAATTAAGATCAAAGACTTTGGGGAGAGGAATGGGGTCCCTTAACCTTCCCATTATTATAATTGGTATTTAAATTCATTTCATATATTTTATGAACAAACACTAATAATCTATGTACTCAAAACACCTTTTCCATCTGTGTGAGGGTTAAAAGTGAAATGGTTTTGGTGTATCCTTGAAGTATTTTTGAAAACCAATGTTTGATGTGTGTTAAATATCTCTCAGGGTCCTTCCATGGTATCCTTCACTCTAGGTTCACACGTGTCATCTTATAAGGCAAGGAGACCTCTAAGACTGCTTCTTTTGTAGGTTGCATGTAGTTTGTAGAGTTTAAAATGCATGAAATGGAACTGTGTTATGGTTTTAAATTAATGGGTAAGCTAATTAAAGCCCACTTAAATATCATATTTATTTTCCCTAATCACTTAACTAAGTTATTACATCAATTAATTCCTTTAAGTCATATTCCAAAGTGACTATCATAGGTACATTATATGATCTCCTAAAAAACATAAATAAGATGTAACTATAGTGGGTGTAAGAATTATTAACTCAAGTCAAAATACATATGAGATCCTTCATTTTATACTCACTCCTTGTTATATTAACCACAAATCCCTTCAATACCCTATGATCAAGCTCATTCTCAACTTTAATCTATGCAAAGTAAACCCTTATTTAGGCACTTGCATGCCTAAAGTAGTCCAAGTAAATGAAGAACTACTTGAATGAGACCTAGAAAGTGTAAAAAGGAATTGAGGATCCTTGAGATTTATAAGATTCATATGAAAATTTATGAGAATAAATATAATATGGGAATGCAAGTTCAACACTTTTAACCAACCTGAAATGACAACTTAGCCAAGATCCCAATATGAACAATATTGTGCCTATAGGGTGGGTGAAGAACAAATGTTTGATGAGGTTAAGAATGTTTTATAAATTAAAAAGGAACATAAAGAGACCAATAGCATTCTATGATCACTCAAGGAAAATATTGGAACATCATACTCACATTATCAATGCCCACACACAGTCAGACAGACTCTCATAGTCATAACATGCCTTTTAAGGCATGTCAAGTAAGGAAGGTAGGCATTATTTGGGTAAGATCTAGAGGAACATTGAGGAAAATTTAAGATTAATGAGAACATATAATAGGTATTTGATGGATAAGGTAGGTTAAATATAGGATAATATCATCAATTCTCCCTTAAGCCCTTGGGAAGTAGGCTTAGTCTAACTTTCAATGCAAATTTGACTGTAATACTAGATTTGGAGAGGCATGGATGTTTTGAGAAGATTTAGGAAGTTTGAATGATTAAAATGAATAGGGTGAAATAATTATCACATTAATTATGGAGACCAAGGGGTCAATAAAACATCAAGGTCCACCCCTCAAGTGGTTACATAGTTAAGAGGCATAGGGTCACCACCTATAGGTCTAACTATGGGAGAAAGGTAGTTGAATGAAAAGAGATATTTTTTAATGTGTCTTTAAGTGTGTGAGGATAAAAAAATTAAAAAAATTCATAAGGATAATGTGAATAATAATATGATGATGGTTATCATGAAATCAAAACCTATCTAAACATACCTATACACAGTCAAAAGGCAGTGTCATCACCTATAGGCAGGGTCTTGGGTTATATGGTGAAATGTGATCAAACATTATTGGTGATGAAAGTGAAGAGAGGTAAGGAGAATTTTTAAATTGTCTCTTAATGTCCCCATCCTACCTTGAGTGCTTGAATCATTGAATGAAACAAAGATCTTGATAGTTTAGCCCTTTTAGGCCTAAACTAAGAAGGTAAAGACCTAACTATAGAAGTAAAGGATATATACAAGTCTTAGAGTGTTCGTAGGTTTGGAAACATCTAGGATGTAGGTAAAAATGTGTAACAAAATTTTCCAAATGATAAAATTCTCAGTTTGGTAAGGAGGGATGAAACATATGATAAGGTAGTGTGAAGGAATAATTTAAAGGTTTCATGATGATATAAACCTCAAGTAAGGTAGGAAAGCACTCAATCAAGCCTTTAGGAATATATAGGCCTAATTGTGCATTAACCCTAGGCAAGAGATGAGAATCAATAGAAGGTAGAGTTGATGAAAGAGATTGACCCTAAAGATGTTAATAGATCCTAGGAACATGTTTCATTGACCTCATCAAATTGGTAGAATGGAGATGAAACTACCAAATTCTATATAGTACTATTATCAAACACTTAAGCTTAACAAATAAATAATGACATTTAAGGTAGACATACATAGAATTAAGGAAGAAGAGATTAAAATGGTGATCAAGGTAATTTAATAAATTGAATAAATTGAAAATATATAGGTGAATGATGATATAGTGACATTGAGCCATAAATTTATCTACATGTTGGATCAGAACCCTGGAACTTAGCCTAGGCCTATTAGGCATAGAGTCATTCTTAACTGCTCAAGAGCTCACCTTAATCTCAATGAATAATATAAATACCCATAAAATAATGAAGTCCGAAGAGGGTATATAAAAGTGTTTCATACCTTTAAAAATGCATTTGAGGCAATGGAGTGAAATGAATTAGCTCATTTTGGTTTTAGTCCTTTCCCAAACTCTACCACATTGAGTAGTCATATCGAGCTACACCTTCCAACACTCATAGCTTTCACCATAAAGGGACCCAAAATCAAGGATCATATGAAAACTTGAGTACCCTTGTGGGGTTTACGGGTCAAGATTTATGAATGAATGCTAAGAAGGTAACCTACTTAAAGTCCCTAGTTGAGAGCTCAAGGCACACCAAGTTTTGGTCATATCTCCACACACACTTTACATGTGACCCTAATCTAAGATCATATAGAAAATTGAGACTCAAAATTCATAAATTAGTTAGTGGGGTTGATGGGCCAAGATTTATTAAGGAATGCTAAGAAGGTAACCTACTCAACGTCCCTAGTTGAGAGCTCAAGGCACACCATGTTTTGGTCATATCTCCACACACATTTTACATGTGACCCTAATCTATTTAGGAGAGATTAAGGGGTTAACAGACTAGAAATTCATGATAATAATTTTTGGTTTAGATGTCCATACCATATGAACCATTGTTAAAGATGGTGGACCTCCAAAACCCTACTTAAATCCTAAGATAGACCTAACTTGGGAAAAATGGAGATTTTTGCATCCAAAAACCTTGGTTTGATGAAATAAATACTTGAAAAACCTGACTAACTCAAATAATATTCCATCCATGGTACTTAGTTGTATAGACAGGTGTACGAACCTCCTAAAAAATCATGTTTTTGTAAGGTTTTGTGATGTTTACAAGGTGAATATTTTTTTGGAAGGTTTCCATCCATTAGAATGGTGGTTTGGGACTTTTTATACCTTATCATATCATAAGTTTCTCACACTTTTTCTTGGAAACATTTTTTAAAGTATTTCCTAAATAGGCAGTCTAAGAAAGCTAATGGAAGGTGGTCTGGTCACCTAGTTTGGCAAGGTTATATGTGTCTATTACTTAAATAGGACTATGTCATGCTATGGCACATTGATTCAAACCTAAAACTATTGGAGAGTTTGTAATGATGTCATGGTGATGTCAGGGAGATGTATTTATTAGTGGATTAATTGTCTTAATAGTCTAAGTGATAATGACAAAGTGTGTAATGTGTTTGACCTATTATGCTTGAAGGATGATTGGTTGATCTTTAGTTTTGGCAATGTTTGAGATGATTAAGGATGACTATGGTGACTTGATAATGTGTAAATGGTCCTATAAAAATTCAATAATTTTAGTGTTTGTGTGTATGAGTTGATTTTATCTAGTAGTCCATAGTTTTCATCTAGACATTTTGGGTCCCATGGAGGAAAATATGAGTAAGTAGTTTGTTAATGTCACCATTACCATGTGTGGATGATTCAAGTGGAGTTGGTCATATGGTTTTGATCACATTTATTCATAGTATCTATGTGATAAATTATAGTTCATTCTATGAAGTGAAACATAATATATGCAAGTGCAAATTTGGGATTCTAGGTAGTTTGATAATGTTTTCCCATAGTCAAATTTGCTTGTGAGCAGAAATAATGAGTAAGAAGTTTGGTGATGGCATATCTCATGCATGTGGATGTATCAAGAAAATTTGATTATATGGGTTTATTTATTTTTTTTTTCCAATGTATTTTTTCTAAATTTTAGGTTAATAACTAAAGCATGATAAAAGATATGCATGTTCAAAGTTAGCCTTCCAAGGAGTTCTTAACATTGTTGGCTATATGAACATATAAATCTGAGGAGGCATTTTAATGTCATTATATATTACACATGTGATGGTTTTAGGAGTATATTTTTATATTTTTTTATTATACTAAGTTAATAGATAATATGGTCCAAATTTGAAAACATGCAAGTGATCGAGGTAAAAGATATGACTTTGAAAAGTTGGCCTTCTAGGCATATTTAAATAGTCCCCATAATTAGTCTATTTTACATGAAGATAAGGATCAAGACCAACTGGAGATATAATAATTCATAAGAGTTAATTAAAAGATATATATGATGTGTAGTAAGTGAAATGGGTCAAAGTGTTTGATGCTTAAATTGAGTAAAGATCGATCTCCTTAAAAAAGGATCAATGGAGCATGTTCATTCCAAGATGTCCAAAAATAGTGAGACAAGGACAAGTGTTTGACATTTAATGTCAAGAAAAGATAAAGACCAAGATTCTTCCAAGGATAAAATGTGAGTGGGTGTTCATACCAATAGACATAAATGGTGCATATTAAATTCAAGAGGTCAAAGTGATAGTTTTCTAGCATTTTTAAAGAAAGGATAATCTTGATAAGATAGATGGAGTGTGTATGATCAAAATTTCAAGATTGCACGAGATGAGGCCAAGTGTTAAAAGTTTAAAATTTAGTTAGTGGTACACTATACATTAAAATTAAAACAATATTTATGATCCATGATTAATCTAAGTAGAGAGGACATGATATGATAACATGGTGACTAGATTTTAGTTGTGATAGTTTGAATTCAAATATTTGAATTTAATAAAGGAAAGACCAGTGTCTAGTTTTTGAGCTATAAATTTCAATATACGCATAATTATACCATCATGTAAAAATATAATTTGTATATTACTTCAAGGTTAATTTGTAAATATATATTTTAAGTTATACATATGTATACAGTCAAAGATATTGAGCTCCAAATCTGACTATGTGTTTGACTATGTCCTATAAGTGACCCGAGAAGGATAATTATGTTTGTATTGATCATTTATGGATGTCTCATAATAAATTATCTATTGGAGATATTTTAAACTCTATAATTATAATTTATGTGGTAATTATAGGTTTAACCAATCTATAATTTTTATGAATAAAGATGTAGAAGTTGATTGTGTTTGTTGAATGCACTATAAGGTTAAGTGATCATCTTGTAGAGGTAAGTTGAAGTTGTTTTGAGTAGATTTGAAGAAGAAAATGAGAATGGAGATGTTATATAAGTATATAAGTATTGTGATAAGTAATTTATTTAGATGATATTCCTCTCATCAGATATGGAGAGTTGAAATAGCTTGATTATATTTTGACTGTATATGACCCATCTAAGTGGTCATTTTGTATATATTGATTTGAATGCTTAGAACATGTGTTGATGTGTCTAAATCACATGTGTTTGTGTGTGTGTGTGTGTGTGTGTGTGTGCGTGCGTGCGTGCGTGTGTGTGTGTGTGTGTGTGTGTGTCTGTGTGTGTGTGTGTGTGTGTGTGTGTGTGTGTGTGTGTGTGTGTGTGTGTGTGTGTCTGTGTGTGTGTGTCTGTGTGTGTGTGTGTGTGTGTGTGTAATGTTCCTAAGGGTTCTAACCATGTGATATAATCATATGGATATGTGAACTATTTTATTATTTAGTCTAGAATTTTGAAACTATGTTTTTTATGTATGAAGACCTGAAGAGCGAGGAGACCTAATTGGTATGTCCAAATGTAGAGTTGGTGTTCCAAATGGAGTGAACCTTATGGGAGTGAGTAATGGGATACTATATTTATGTTTTATATGATATAAGCATTGGTAAAGGATGAAGGTGATCCAATTATTCTCACATGTAACATGTGAGTATGAAGGCCTAATGGTTTTAGGTCTCACCAAGACCTAATGATGGTTTAGGGTTAATGAAGCATTAGATGACCTATGGAGCATGTGGTTATTACATGTGATGTTTATGTAGACCTATTTAAAATATTAAACAAGTTTGGTAAACATATTAGGTGACTAAGATGGGTTATACCAAGAGCATGGTATAAGGCCTATTTGGTCTATTTGTTCTAGTTGTGCGTCTAGACCCAATCAAAGGAGAAAACCTTAAAAAGAGAAGTAAAAGTTATTTAGGACCATCTAAGATTAAATAGGACTACTCATTATTTTTTTTTCAAGTGGGTGTAGAGGACAGATAGGTCATTGGACCTTATGAGCCTAGAAGAGGTAGAATGAGTGAGTATGATCAAGAGGCTATTTATGAGAGTGTTTATGGTTAGAAAAGGAAAGGTGAAGGTTATGTGTGCCCATTATATGGGTTGAAGGGTAGAGTAGGTTGGTGATGGTGTGTATGACTTATAGGTCATATATATGATTTAATAAGAGTACCTTTGTAGGTTTGAATATTGAGTGTGAGTGAAGTTAAAGAGTGATAATCAGAGGTCCATCATCAGGTGTTGAAGACATTAGTTTAAAGGTGAAGGTGCTTAAGCTGTTGGTTTGGTAGCTCAATATCTAGGGTGTTATATCCTCATTTGAAGGTGAAACTTGATAAAGGAGTATTTGTTATGGCAACTCAACTATATAGGTTTAGTAGCTCCTTGTCAAATTGTAGTCTCACTAAAATAAGCAATGGTAGTCTAAATTATATCTTGTCATTATAGGACTATAGTCCATCTTGCAAAGTTTAGTGCATTTTTTTCCCCAAGAGGGTTTCCTATGTATGTCATGTGTTATGTGTTTGATATTTCATTGTCTTTCTTGTTCATTATTATGAATGATGTGTATGCCTCATGAATGTATGTAATGAATGATTAAGAGTTTGAATGAATTGTAATTGAAATTGGATTATCTGAGCTCACTAATTCACCCCCTTCAATAATTGTACCATTAAAAAATGGTATCGTAATGGGTCCTTTGGAGGAAGCTTAATAGCTTGAAGGATATCATAACTAGGTAAAAATATGGCCAAATATTTGAAAAAAGTGAATTAACAGTGGAAGGATATGATCAATGAACTTGAAGATCAGATATGTACATTGAATAAAAATGCCAAAATAGATGAGAATATTATCAATGATATGAAGGTCCAACTAGAAGATTCCAAGACAAGTTTTAGTTCAAAAGAGGAAAGTTGTTTAAATTAAAAGGACATCATGTTTTATAAAGAAGTTTGTCATAATAGTAGAGAAGATGACAGTGAGGAAGAAGAAGTTGATCTAGAAGCTATGCTCATGAGTGCACTTGGTGAACTAAAGGATCATAATAATAAGAATCATAAGATGAGGTATGTCATCAAAGATATTGAATCTTAAGTCAACTCTCCTTAGGTAATTTTGTTTGAAAACTTTGAGAGATAGGATAATTATCAAAAATAGATCAAGTCTTTTCAAGTGCAAGCATATATTTGAAAGACATGGACAATAAGGAAAAAGATGATGAAGAGAAGATCATTATTCTTGAGGATCGGTTAAGGAATGCAAGTACAAATCTGAAATAAAGAGAAGATTAATACACTCTACTAAAGATTAAGATGAAGTCATTAAATAATGAGAATGAGTTTGTTGTAGTCAAGTTGGATAAGCTAGAAAAGGAGCATGAGAAGCTCAATTATGTCAATGAGATAGCAGGATTTGAAAGTAATGAAAAATGAAAGAAGTTAGTTAAGTATGGATATTTATAGAGCCTTAGAAGAAGGAGAAATCGGTTATGGAGAAGTCATAACTTAGATTAGTTAGGAGGTATGTTGAATGATATTGTTTTCTATAGTTTCAATAAAGTAGGACACACTACCGTATTTTGCAAGAATAGTTAGAAGAAGCACTCTGATCCTAAAATTCAATCAATGGTGTTGAGATCAAAGACTATGAAGGATATTCTTTATCAAGGTCAACTACCTTATAAAACAAAGAAGGAATAAGATATGAAGAAGATACATGACTGATAAGAGAATTTTTATTCTATCTAGATAGAAAAATAAGATCACAATCATCATCAAGTAAAAGGTATGAGTGATCTTGTTTATTTCAGTTGTCATAGAGTTGGTAACATTACTAGGTATTGAAATAATATGTTGAATATGTTCCAAAAGAATAATAAGCTTAGTCTATGGAGATCCTAGTGTTCAAGGAAGAGGTTACAAATGGGTATAGAAACCAAACCTATTAGAAGAGATTAGACTGAGACCAAAGATGGTTTATTTGTCATGATAGAGATAAAGTAAAGTATAGAGTTTATGTTGACATCATCTATTAACAAATTTGAATAAAAGAATGAAGTAAAGTATTCATTCAAACTCAATTAGGATTGTAATTCAGATGAGATTATGGATATATGGGACTCTCCAATGTTTTAGTACTTTTAGTCTCTTTATGTCAAAGGGGTGTCTCTCTCTAAGCTTCAAGGAGACACTTTACAGAAAGAGGAAGCATGGTGGGTGTTTGTTGGCTATTGATTGATATTTTAGGATAAAGAAGGTCATGCAAAGATGTGTTGGTTTACTATGAAGGAATTTGTTGATTGGTAGACTTGTGTGTCAAGATTCTATTTGGTTGATTAGTTTTCTCTCAAATTTTTTGAAGAACTAACCCAAAGTATGAAAGGTAGTAACTTGAGGGTTTGATGTCCACAAAAGGTTTGTCTTAATGATTATAATTACTTAATTTTGGTATATGTAACTATTTATACATCAGGTGGAGAATATGCAATGTTTTAATCATTTTGTGGCATGATGGGAATGCATGGTTGAGCCTTGTTTAGTGTTCTTTATCATGAAGAAATGTTGGCAGTATGTGTAAGGTCTGCAAGCAGGGAATGGTGGTTTATAGGTTTCTAGTTAAGGATGATGTGGTGTCAAAATATTCTTTTGCATAATAAAGATTGAAGATAAGGTTTATATGGAGGATAAGGACAATGTGTTGTCTTATCTTTAATATCATGAAGAAGGTCTCTAATCTCTATAAGATGACAAGTTGTGTATGCCATGGAGTTAGGGGGAACTAACTTAGATATCTAGAATAGTTTTAGTAGTTATGTATTATGTGAGGGGCTAATATGTGAGATGTTATAGTCATGATGTGATGACTTGATCAAACCAAGTCAGTTGCTTTGACAATGTATTAAATCCTCTTGCATAAAAAAAGGGGGAGCTTTGTAATTGGTCAAATTATATGATCAGAGGACTATGTAGTTAGATCTAAGAAATAAGGTATGGAGGTATTTATGTTCATTAATAATTGTTTAAAATGGTATAAAGATGCTAAAAAAAATGTTTATAATCTTAGGTGACTTAGGGGGAGTCCCTATTTATGTTTTCACAATAAGTTCATGCAGTTTCTATTGTTCATGTATGTTTCATAAGAGTTATGTATGATAAAAGAAGAGTGTTGACATGAATCATATTTGAGAAGGTCAAGGTGAAAGGAGTTTTGATAAATTTTAAGGGGAGTTTTTATCATCTCTCAGATATGGTCACTTGATCTAGACAACAATTCAAATGATAATTCGGGTGATGGGTCCACCCCAATTGATGATAAAACTTTTGGGAGACAACTTTTGCACCGTAGCACCAATTGACTCGTTATTTGAACTGTTTGAAATATAATATTGAGGGGAACATTGTGAGATGGCATGGATATTTTCTAGATGAATTTTCACCCCATAGAACCCAATGGAAGTGTCCCAAATTTCAATTTTAATAGTGTAGTCTAAAAATAATAAGTTACTAAAAATAATAATTCCTCAAATTTTGTATTGTTGTAAATCATGGAAGACAAACCAATTCATCTCCCTCGATATTGGTGACCTTCCACATCCTCCCCACACCTTAAAAACATGTATAAATGAATATGTAACCCAAAATGGAAATTAGACATCTCTTCTCAAAGATAAGCATATGTTTGGTTTTGCAAATTTCATCAATAAAACATCTATTATCAGAGATAACATTATTTGAATTGTTTTATTCTTGGTTATTGAATTATCTTTCAACCAAATATTTAAATTTTTGGATTAATTTATTATTATTTGTCCTTGATGTATTTTTAGGTCCGTAGGATCAAAAGTTTAGCCCACTTTGACATTGTGTCAAAGGGGGAGAAAGAACTTGAGAGAGAGACAATGTTTGAGAATAAGCTTTATATTGGTGTTTGACATAATTTAAATAGGGGGATATTATTAGAGAGTTTTAAATTATGTCTTGGTGAGTGGATGAAGTGTCTTGATAGTTTATGTGATCATGACAAAGTGTGAAATGTGTTTGTCCTAGTATGCTTGAAGGATGTTTGGTTGATCTTTAGTTTTGGTATGGTGTAAGATTATTAGGGATGAGTATGGTGATATGAGCATGTGAAAAATGTCCTATTAGATGTAAATAATGATTTTATTTCTTGTGTGTATGAGTTTATTTCATATGGTAGTCCATAGCTTTCATCTAGATATTTTGGTTCCAGTGATAGAAAATTTGAGTAGGTAGTTTACTGACATCACCATTTCCATGTGTGGATTAGTCAAGGGGAGATGTTCATATGGTTGTGATAAAATTTATGCCTAGTTTCTATGTTTAAAATTATAGGTCATGTGATGAATCACAAAATAATATATGAAAGTACAAAGTTGGGATCCTAGGCAGTTTTACAGTGTTTCCCATACTCAAATTTGTATGTGATGAGAAAGAATCGAGTAAGTAATTTGATGATGGAATATCTCACACATGTGTAAATTTTAGGATAATTTTATCATATAGTTTTTTTAAACATTTTCATAATTTTTTTTAATAAATTTTAGGTCAAGTTCTAAAGCATGACAAAAGATATGCATGTTCAAAGTTCGCCTTCCAAGAAATTATTGACATACTTGGCTCTGTGAATAGATAAATCTGAGGAGGCATTTTAATGTCATTATATCTCACACATGTTAGGGTTAAAATAGTATATTATTATATGGTTGGATTATCCTATTTTAGGAGATAATATGGTCTAAATTATATGACATTCAAGTGAGTGAGGTAAAAGATATGATTGTAAAAGATTGGCCTTCTAAACGTATTTCAGTAGTCCCCATACTTACTCTATTTTGCATGAATATAAAGATCAAGAATAGATAGAGATCCAATGGTTCATGGGAGTTAATAAATATAGATATATAGTGTGAATTAAGTTAAATGGGTCAAAATTTTTGATTCTCAAAATGAGTAAAGATAGAGATACTTATAAAAGGATCAATGAAGCATTTTCATTCCAAGATGTCCGAAAACAACGAGATGAGGACAAGTGTTTAAAGTTTAACATCAAGTAGAGATAAAGAATAAGATTATTCAAAGGATAAATTTAGAACATGTGCTCATAAAAATTGATATGAATAATGAATATTAAATTTAAGACGTCAAATTGATAGTTGTCTAGCATTGTTAAAGCGAGGACATTCTTGAAGAGATCGACAGAGCATGTGTGATCAAGATTGAAAGATTTCATGTGATGAGGCCAAGTGTTAAAAGTTTAATGTTTGGGTAGAGTAAAATTATGTGTTAAATTTAGAAAACTATCTATGGTTATTTATTAATATAAGCATTGATGACACAAGATGATAGTATGGTGATCCAAGTTTAATTGTGACTATTTGAATTCAAATATTTAAATTTGACAATAGAAAAACTAGTGTCTAGTTTTTAACCCATAAATTTCAATATATATAGAATTTTACCATAGTGTAAAAATAAATTTTTTATATGACTTGAATTTGAATCCAAAAATATATATTTTAATGTTTAAATGAACATACAGTCAAAGATATTGAGCTCCAAATTTAACTGTGTTTAACTATGTTTTTCAAGTGACCCAAGAAGGATAATTGTGTTCATTTGATGATATATAAATGTCTCATGATGAATTATCTATTGGATATTATTATAAAATAAATAATTATAATTTATTTTTTAATTATAGGTTTAAACAATCTAAATTATATATGAACAAAGATGTATAAGTTGACTATGTTTGTTGAATATACTGGCAGTTTGAGTGACCATCTTGGGAAGGTAAGTTGAACGTGTTCTGAGTAGATTTGAAGAAGAAAATGAGCATGGAAATGTTATATAAGTATACAAGGATTATGATAAGACACTTTTTACCATGATATTCCTTTGATCAGATATGGAGAGTCAAAATAGCTTACCTATATTTTGATTGTATATGACCAATCTGAGTGGCCATTTTGTGTATGTTGTTTTGAGTGATTAAAACATGGTTGATGTGTATAAAGCACATGAAGATATAAATGATGTATTAAAGGGTTAAAAAATGTGATATAACTATATTTATATATTAAATATTTTATTATTTAGTCCATAAGTTTGATATTGTGTTTTCTATGTATGAATACCTAAAGAGTGAGGAGACCTAATTGGTAGGTCCAAGTGTGGAGTTGGTGTTCCAAATGATATGGACCATTATGGGAGTGACTAAGGGGATATTGGATATATTTTTGATATTTTTGAATAACTATTTAAGTATGAAGGTGGTCTAAGTAGTCTCAGATGTAACATGTGAGTATGAAGGCCTAATGGTTTTAGGTCTCACCAAGACCTAATGGTGGTTTGGGGCTAATGAGGCATTGGCCGAACTATGGAGTATGTGTTCATTACATGTAATGTGTATGATGACCTATTTAATATATGTAACAAGTGTGTTAAAAATATTTTCCAACTAATATGGGTTATACCAAGGGCATGGTATAAGTACAAGGCCTATTTGGCCTATTCGTTGTAGCTATATATGTGGAGCCAAGCGAAGGAGAGAAACTTTGAAGGAGAAGGTACAATTAATTGAGGACCACAAAAGAGTTAAGAGGATAAATCATGAATTTTTTATCATGTTTGTGTGGGAAGACAAATAGGTCATTAGACCTAATGAGACTAGATGAGGCAAAATGAGTGAGTATGCTCAAGAGGTTGTTTGAGAGAGCGTGTATGGTGAGCAAAGGCAAGGTTAAGGTTGTGTGTACCCATTGGATGGGTTGAAAGGTATATAAGGTTTTTTATGCTATTTATGATCTATAAGTCATATTTTTTTATCATAATATTTATTTTATAGGTTTGTTTGAATATTAATTGTGAGTTAAGGTGAAGAGTAATAATTAGAGGTCCATCATCAAGTATTGAAGACATCAATTCAAAGATGGAGGTGTCTAAAGGAATTTTTATGGTAGAAAAACATATAGGGGGTTGTATCCTAATTATACTTTGAAACTTGATAAAGGTTTAATTATTGTGGCAACTCAACTAGACAAGTGTAATAGCTCCTTTTGAGATTGCAGTCTCACTAAAATAAGGGATGGTAGTTCCTTGATCAATTACAACTAGTCTAAATTATATATTTCCATTATAGGAATATATTCCATCTTGTAAGGTTCATTGGGTTTATTAACCAAGAGGATTTCCCACATGAAATGTGTTATGTGTTTGAACTTGTATTATCTTTCTTGTAAATTGTTATAAATGATGTGTATGCCTCATGAATGTATGTATTGAATGATTAACATTTTGAAGGAATTCTAATTGAAATTATATTTAATGGGATAAATAATCCACCCCATCATAAATTATTGTAATTATAATATAAAACCACCTATTCACATGTTAGTAAGGTCTCATATAAGTTTTCATTTCCACCATGCACTCAACAGTCAAGTAACTAGGCCTAATAGCCCTAGTAGACCTACTTTATCAACAAGAGGAGATAAAATATACCATGGAGGTGATATTAGGAGTAAATAAAGGTCTAATATCACCTTGTAACTATCACCATGAAGGTAATATACATATGTCATGGTCATTATGAAAGATGGGATCATTTTTCCTTAGCCTAATCAACACACAAAGGATGATTAGCTACTAAATACCTCATGAAGACTTAATTACACTTCGTTTATAATTTTTAACTACCATAGGAGAAGTGATAGAATAGGTCAAATAAGTCAAATAGGTATGACCCTTCCTCTACCACTCCACGTTAATGTTTAAAGGGATCACTATAAACATCAACACATGGAGTGAGCAAGGTGACTATTATGGCTACATAAAACTAGTGATGGAGTCATTGTGGTTATTTATGACGTATTATATACAATTACACATCTTTTTCCCTCTCTCTCTTTTTATTATTCTATATATTTAGGACTTATGTTCTTTATTTGGATCCCTCACTCGGGTATAAGGAATATTTGCCTAGTTTTATACTTTGAAAACATCTTAGATTATTAATGGATTGTTGTAGCTTCTTTATGAATAGTATATAGTGTGTATATGATTTATTTTATGTGAATCAATGCTGTAAATTTTCCATTTTTATGTCCATGCCTCACCTAGATGCTAATAGGTGTCATATGCAGGTCCTATAATGTGTTAGAGTTTAATGGTTGAGTTTAGAGTGGAAATTTAACTCTAAGTTCCTTAAACTAGGGATTCCCTTCATTTAACTCATGATATAGTCATCCAAATCAGCCTCTACATGAAACATTTTTACCTATAACCCATTTGTGATAGTTATTTGGCTTCATGCATTATCCATTAGTTTTGTTTAAGGAAAATAGAGTTGTTATCTCTATTGGTGCATCACCATCCTTTGAGTAAGTTTCCTTTTATGTTATCCTTTTATCCATTTTCACCCAAAACTAGTAGGTATTAGTGATTTTTAGCCTAAATATATGCACCAAGGGAGCTAGGCCCATAATGTAGAGGTCTAGCCCATCCATAGGTCACCCATAACCTTAGGATATTACCATGTTACACTAGCATTGAAGGTAGGCCTAAACAACCTACTTCTAGGGTGTAAGTTAGAGACCTAAAAACCATTATTATTGAGTTCCGAATGTTCTCTCCATCTAAAACCCATGCCATCTAAAATATCTTTTATTAGATGGGTCCCTAAGACCCCTACAAATCACATAACACCCCAATTAGTTAAAAAAATTCCTAGCACAACTCCACACGTAGTTCAAGATATAGGTAGCTCAATAAAATAGGTTATGGGACCTCAATTACCTTTTCATACAACATGCATGATTAATTTTACTTTATTTGATACAAGACACATTGATAGTGAGTCTCCCATGAGACTGATTAGTTAGTTTGTTCCCTCCTTATTGTACATAGTCTCATTCACATTTTATCCTTTCATATAGTTTCATTTTCATGTTGTTTGTACATAGCTTAAATACAAATATATATATATATATATATATATATATATATATATATCAAAACACATAAAAATTTAAATATTTTCTCAAAAAATATAAATTATAGATTATATGCATTGAGATGTTTACATTTCTTATATTGACAAGGCACTAAATATGTTATCTATCTTAATATAGTTGGTTGTTATCATACATACATGTTTCACTTGTTTTTGTCGATTGTTTGTAGATTACTACAAGACTTAGGTCCATTACATAGATCCATATTTTATACTATCTACCCATTAGGGGCATATACATAAATACACAGATTCTTCATTTAATACATTCAACCATTTGGGGGCATCCTATACATAGTTTTGACTTCTAGGATATGTCTTTATAAACTCTACAACATAGATTTACCATTATTATATCTTTATATTGATCATTTGACACATACACAATTTTTTTCCATTACTACTACTCTAGACTCAGCCTATGTACATCTTAGCTCTTATAAAAATTTGTACCACATGTTCATGCATCTTTTATTTCTATATTTGTTATGTTTGACTTAATTATGTCTCTATGATTCATATATTTGAGTGAGTTAAATTATGCCATTGATATATGGCTCTACACCACTTATTATCATTATATGTATGCTTTTGACATGTGTTTATGTCTTTATGTGTGCATTTATGATTGTGTGTACAAACATTTGAACTTGTCCTTCCATGTGGAACTTAGAAAATTAGCTTATTGTTTGCATATGTGGACCTTTGAACATGTCCTTGTATGTATTGATTTATTGGATTTAATAAAATGTGCCCAATGTACCTTGTATTTTATCCCATTGGCCTACTTTGCATGCCTAGTATGTGTTGTATGTATGCTTTCTTGTATGTGACATGGCCATGACATTTATTTTATAATTTTTACACACTCTAGTTTTAGATTCCATGAGGGACCTCATACATTATTAGTAGAGGTTCTTGATACAACATAACATGTTAAGTATGAGGATAGCTAAGTCTTATTCAAGTGTCTAGGATAGTATAGAGAATTCATATTTAACAAGGAAGAAAGAAACATAATAGAGGTGTATTTTAGTGCATTTGATAGGAATTAAAATTAACTAGTATTTCAATAATCATTAATGTAAAAAATAGAATAACTCATATAGGATTAAACCATATCTCAAACATGATTACACACACAAGGAACAAAAGAAAAAATACAAGTAACTATAACTGAAATAGTCTATATTAATCTCAACAAAAGCTCATCATCTTCTTTGTACAATCATAAATATATATAATCATTTATAGTCCTTGTCTATTCAAATTATTCTCATACTATGGCACCAAAAGAGGAGATTATTCATCTTTTATCCTTTTACAAGTCATGGAGGATAGGAAAAAATACATATATCCAATAATTAAATACATAACACACAATATCCAAATAATATCTTGTGTAGCTTTACTTATCCATTTTATTCTTCCAACACTTTCTTAAACTTAAATTATTGTCTCATCTCGAGATAATGTCGCAGGATCATCTTATGGTGTATTTAGGGTAGAAGATGAAGAAATTGTTTGATAAGAAATAGTTGTAGTAATCACTCAAGGCATCATTTCTAGTTTTTACCTCTTACATACTACTTAACCACCCTTTTGGGTTTTTAAATAAGTAACATATGAAAATATCACCATTTCAAGTTTACAATAGGCTAGCATAACTATGTGGCTAACCTTTATGGGTTTTAAACCTGTCTAGCCTTACTTGTCTTACTAAGCATCCCTAATAAAGAAATTGTTTACAATTTTTTTTACCTTGTGCATAATTTAACTAGAAGGTGGTCGAATTGCTATAGAAGTGGGCTAGCCAACAAGATCCTTGGCCCCTAAATATGTAGCCTTGTACTACATAATGACTTAATGGAGCTCATATGGTGGCTTGTAAACTAGAATATTAAGAATCTAGGCCACCTCACTATAGAATGGAGCTAGGTCACATTTTTAGGTATGTTATTTGAGCATCACTTCTTGGACCATAATAATAAGGAAGTGTATTGGTACATGATATTAGATAATTTATTTCAAGTTTGAGTCCTCAATGGTGATCATGGTTGCCTTTGTATTATTGACCTTCATCTATATTTTACTACTTAGCTACTCCAACTTTTCTACATGGAATTTCATTTGGAGACCTATAAATGAACTGCACTATAAGTCATGTTGCTAGTTAATGAGCTGATCAATCACACTATCCATAGAATAGAATTATTCTTAGAGATAAAGGTCATTTTCATCTACCAATATAGTCTAACTATGAATGGTTATCTTGGCCATTAAAACTATAATGAAATATGCACTAGAGTTGGTGAGAGATTTATCAATCTACTTCTTCCAGTTGATAAGACTTCATGTGACATGATGGGCTTAGAGGGATTTAATATAAATCATGATTTAATACTACTCCATTAGATTAATCAATGTAGTGACCTCAATCTTCATACTTTGGCCTAATGTCTCAACTGCATGAATTTGTTGGGTTATGCACTAATCCTTTGTGGGCATAGTGACTAACATCTTGAGTCTATGGTGGTTAAACATAACTTGGTCCCTCATTACTCAAGAGGAAAAATTTGGCTAGGTGTCTTCAATAATATTTGAATCTTCATGAAGGTGAGCATTGAGTTCCACCTTTTCTACCTTTTACTAATCCCATTCTTTCTCTAGTTAGGTGGTCTTTTGTGTGATGGACTCATAAAAATCTACAATGCCCTCTAATTATTTCTTCAAAGAAAACTAGGAGACATCAAGTGAAGCCTCTTGATTGATTGAGAGTGTAACCAATGTGTTTACATATGTTATAGGGTATGGGAATGACATAATAACAAGTAGAAGGGAGAAGGTGGTGTACCTAGTAGTTACTATGGGAATATCTCTTAGCCAAACACCTCATATCAATAACTCAAGTTAATATGATCCTGACTACATCATTGATGGTGATTGTTATTATGTTGTGGCCTTTACTGGTAGATTACTTTGTTATGTAACATCTTTAGTCATCTTTCATTTGGATTCCTCCTCTTCATATTTCTTATTCTTGTCTTTTTATTCCCTCTTCTTTTTCTCATCCTCTTCTTCTTACTTCCTTTTCTCTTCTTCTTATTTCTTATTTTTTAATTCTCATTCTTCTTTCTCTTTCTTCTCTTTCTCTTCTTATTCCTTATTTTTCTCTTCATCTTCCTCTTTTTCTTTCTTCTTTTTCTCTTCTTCTTCCTCCTAATATTTTTCTACCAGAGCTAAAGCCATAACCTTAGCTTGATCTTACATAGATTGGACCTGTGCTTGTTATTTTCATAAGGATTTATCATCCTCCTCATCATTCTTACTAATATATTCTTCTACCTAATGATATGCTCAGATTGTTGTCTCTTTTTTTTCTCTTTTTTTCCTTTTATTCTTTTTCCTTCTTTTCTCTCTTCTTGTAAATTCTTGACAATGTCAACTACTTCTTTTGCCTATTTGAATAGTTCCTTAGCCTTCTAAATGTCTACCTCTACATCCTTATCCCTTTATGTAGCCTCATATTCTTCATCTTATTGCATGGTATGTTGTTTCTATACTTCATCTTTCTTTCTCTTCTTATATTCTTTCCTTAGTTAGTGTTCAACTATGTGAGTGACTTCTTCCCTAATAATTTGTTGCTCTTCTACTATTAGTTGTTACATTTCAAGGTATTCAACATCTTGATCATATGGAAATTGTGGTGAATTAGGTGTTCACACCTCTGAGATTGAAACATGTGCCTTCCTCCTCCTAATCATGACCAGTCTATATTTGGGTGGTTGTGTAATAGATGCAAGGAAAGTTTGTGCTTATTATATAGTGGATGGTCATCCAAATTTGAAATATTCTAAGGTAGGGGAGACGCTTTCCTCCCATTGTGTTTGTAACATTCACATAACTTGTTTAGGTGGGTTCTTTGGGAGAGGTGAAAATATATCCTTAGCTCTAAATGTTGGTACAAGTTGCTACTAGAAGATGTCCATTTTTCACTACATGTATTTTGTTTATTTTATAATTATGTTAATGATGATGGAAGGTGGGAAAGGTGGTAGGTCCACCCATATCTCCTATGGAACCTAATTTCACACTTGAACTATGCATACTTCTAAAATAAAAATCATTTTCTTCCTTTTCATAGTAGTCTCCAATCATGTCCACCATCATGACCTAGTAGACTTCATGGTCATTTGTGCCCATATATATGAGGTTGCATGAGATTGCTATCTATGGCACCTTGGGGTCATCCTTAAATATTGTAGTGCTACATATCATGTGCATCAAGGGAAGGGACATCAAGTGAGGGTCTTATTTTTACTTTCCTTTCTACTATTGTAATCTGGTTGTTGTATATAGTTGTTATGTGATAAGAACATTTTCATCAGGTGGGATGGCTTGCAATGGGGTTACAAGCTTGGATATAATTTTTTTTTTGGAGTCACTTTAGCTTGTACTATATCCATTTTGATAAAGAAGGGGAGCACTTGGAATGGTGACCAAAGGAGTTCATGAATGATGATCAATACACCCTTTGGCAAAAAAAAGTAATGAATGCATGTTTATCCAAATAGTGCATGACATCATGTAGAACTTGGGGATGTGTTACAAGAGGTCAAAGCATTTCTCCCACTAAAATTTGAATTTTTCCTCATATGTGAGGGATTCATATTCCTACATAAAAATGAGATTCTAGAACTCTTTCACTAGCTAATAGTCTATATCTAGATGCACTTCTCCCTCTAGTGATTTCTATTACATGAAACATATTAGGAAGATTAGGAATTTATATTGGAACATCTCCTTAGGATTAGTACAACACTTGTAAATGTTTATGAGTAATTCATATATGAATTACTCTGACCAGTTAAACTATTCATTTTAATGGATAATCTTGTGGGTGATGTTTATGACACCCTTAGGTATTTAATTGGTAGACTTGGTCATCTACCAAAATCATCTACTGATACATTTCACGAGTATTCACAATGGCTCATCTTGAATTTGATCAATGGAGATCCCTTGATTTCATCACACATATAGATCCCATACTTATTTTAGAATGAGAGTTATTTTCATATTGAATGGGAGCAAATAATCTCCCCAAATAGGGATGCCAAAATCTCAGGCCATGGCTTGTGTATTGATTACCATAGTCTTATTCTAACCCAAATACATTGTATCCTCATTATATCACATAAGAAATAATTGAATGATCTTTCTTAGGTTCCTAAATGTAGGCAATATCAATAGGAAGTAGATGTATGTATTCTATAAATGGTGGGGACCTATGGAGATGAGTGGTTATGCAACATCAAAAGGCTTAGGGTAGGAAATTTTTTGTTCAGCTTGGTAGAGGTAGTCAAACAATTCTTGGTTACTATACTTAGTTTTTCTAAGTGGCATTTTGATGCCCATGGTTTATTTTTGTACATAAATGAGATCCATAATTAGATATGAGGTATCCATGGCTATGTGAATCAATGGAATTTGAATTCTCTATGTGATATGTGTGAGAAAAATAACTTGGCTCTTGATAGTGAAAGCTTGGAAAAAATATTCACAAGGATTAAATGTTGACTTGGTATTCAAACTTAGATTTTATAGATTTGGATCCTCTTGGATTCCATGTCCTATCCATGATTATCTATCGAATCATCTTGAATGTAATGATGGATGTGTAAAATATATATAGATCTTTCCATTAAAGTAGTTAGTCATTAGCGCATGTGTGTAGTTACGCCATTATGCTCTTTGTTGTTTGTACAAGGATACAAGTAGTTGATGTTAAGGAGCCTCTAATCTATTAAAGATTGCATCAATAAACCCTTGGATTATGATTTTAGTTTATTTGTATGTCTATTATCTAATCGATATCTTGTTGATGATGCATTTTCATACCTTTCCTAGATTCAATATTTTTTTGTCACTCCTCTTTAACTTTCCTGATGACACACATGGATCCTCTTGTATATGGTTGGAATACACAATGCTTAGTGTTTTAATTCATAATTATTATTTTTGATATCATATAAAAATAGATAAAACAAAAAACATGTAAAATAGGGAATTCCAAATCTACATGGTGTTATTCATCACCCACACTATTTGTAGAATGAGATCAATCAAGTATTGGTGGTAGGGCTTAAGCCTATAACCACTTACCTCCCTTGGTAACATGATTCCTTGGAGATATATTAAAAACATTTTAATTCTATATGTTAGGTCATGTATAATGTAGGTACCTTTCCAAAATATTTGTAGCTGACCAAGGAATGCTCTTAAATGACTATCATATAATAAGACTAGCTGATGTTTTTGAAATTATTACTAGCATAAGTTCTTATCATGCCATGTTTTTTTATATCTACTTATGAACTTATTATATCTAGGATAATATACATCTAAACTCATTCATCTAATTTATTCAAAGGATCTAGTTAGTAATAGACTAATGATATTTGAGTTGCATGACTACGGTAGTGTGCAGGTTGGATACTAAGTATTCCATTGACATGACTGCTTCAAGACCATACACCAACTAGAATGGCATAAATCTTATAATTTTTTTGTAATACATTAAATATTCCCATAATATCATAGGAATATGATCTTCCCAGTCATCTCACTTGATTTCGTAGATTTGTTTTAGCATTTTATTAAGTACTTTATTAGATGCTTCATCTTGGACATTGGCCTATAGATGATATGCAGTGCTTTTGTGATGAGAGATCATAAATTATTTAGTCAAAGCCTTGATGGTATTGTTTATAAATTGAATTAATCTATTGTTGACTTATTTTATAGGGCATCTAAAACTTTTAATGATATTTTCATATAGAAAAATTATTCTATCCTTTGCATCACAGCTAGGTGTTGCAGTAGATTCAACCCACATAGTAAAATAGTTCATCATAGTGATGATATATCTTACTTTGCTGCACTTATTTTGTGGGTTGATAGGTCCCATAAAATCAATTCCCCATTGTTTAAAAGGTTTCATAGCTAATAGGGTTTGCAAAGGCATTTCATATTTCTATGTCTATTTACAATTACATTAGTAGATGTCACATTATTATGTAACTCTATGTGCATCCTAGAACAAATTTGGCCACCATAATTTGCATTGTAGGAGCTTTCTACCCATGTATTCTCCCATAAAATTTCCTCTTATAAATCCTTTATGTGATTACTCCAATATATGAGGTTTTTCATGTTCCATAACAACCCTACGTATAAATTCATCCTTCCCTAAGTGATATAGAAGCCCATTAATGACGGTATGTCACAAACTACTTGTTATTATCCTCTTGATAGTACATATGGAAGAATCCTTGTTCAATGAAGTTGGAAATGGATTCAAAATTATCAAGAATCATAGAGACATGGAAAATTTGATCATTAGGTGAGTCTTTTTTTAATTCTTCTAGGTCTTCACAATTTAGTATTTGGCTAAGATGGTCTAGTCTTACATTCCCTCTTCTTGGATTTACATTTATATGGAATTGAAAATCCTACAACAACATCAAAAATAAAGATATTCATCCTTTTAGCATTGGTTTTTTGATAAGGTATCATATGGCTAGATGATTTGAATAGTGTCACAAGTATATAGTGTACAATCTCTAAAGTGTGAACATGATGGCCAATTCTACTCACCCAGTGGTTGTGTAGTTTTAATTTTCCTTAAATAGTTTTTGATTAGAAAATTAAATAGGATGGTTGAGTCTACCATCCCCTATATGTTAAATTAAAACACCAAATATGATGTCTAAATCATCTACATGTATGTGAAATGGATTGATCTAGTCTATAAAAATAAGTATGTGCATAGTAACCAATATTTTTTTCAACTCGATGAAGGTTGCTTGGCATTTTGAATTCTAGACAGACTTTGCATTCTTGTGTAGTAAAGATTCTAATAGAGATGAAATAGCTATGTAACCTTTTATAAACCTTAAATAGTATCCTATATTCCCTAAGAAAGAGTGCACTTCAATAGAACTGATAGGTGAAGGCACACTCAAGATTATTATGATTTTTTCTTGATCTATGAGAATACCTTTAGTACATATGACATGTCTAAGTAAAATACCAAAAGGTGTAAAAATAAGCATTTATTCAAATTTAAAGTAATGTACAAAGATTGAAATCATTCCAACATTAGATGTAACTTAGATAAATTTTATTTAAACAAGGAGAAGACTTCCCAATCATCAAGGCAAACTTCTAGGAAGTCATGAATGAAATATTTGAATGTCATAACCACTACATGAGAAAACACCATAGCTGCATTACTAAGGTTGAAAGGCATGACCTTATATGCAAAATCCATTATATTTCAAATTTTATTATTTCTCTATCTTCTTCTATGATTGGTATCTGATGATATCCAACAAAACCATCTGTGAAAGAATAAACTTTATGTCCTATGATAGAGTCCAAAATATTTTCTATAAAAAGAATTAAGAATGGATCATTAACACATGCATCATTTAAAATGTGGAAATATATACATAATTGGATTTATATTGTTTTATTGGGCTAGACTACCATAGATCTTACCCAATCTGCCTTTTCTATTGGATAGATGATTCATGTATCTTGCATTGTATCTAATTCAACCTTTACTTTTAGCTTCATATTCAGTTTGAGCTTATATGGCCACTTGTTTGTAGGCTATGAGGACTCCTTTAATTCAATATTCATCTCACCAAGAGATTGGTTAAAACCTCAAACCTCTAATAATTTTTAGGGAAAAACATATTGATAATCCCTTAGGAGTTGGAGAACTTAAGATATATCATCTCCCATCCAATAATCACTGATGTTTGCCAATTTTGGGACCCCCTCTATCTTGATGTTTATGACATGATTTTTGAGAGGTTGTTGATAAATGTTGAATTTTTATTCATCAATATATTCCTATAAATTTATTTTCCCTTTATGTTTGAGAATTTGGATAATGCACTACTTATCTTATTTAGTGGGTTCTATGTCAATGCTCTTGAGTGGTTTTACAGGTCATTTAGGCTCAAATAAATAATTAAACTATAGGTCATCATTAAAATTTGAATCCTCAATGTGTTTCTCCTCATCTTGTATGTGGTGACATGGCTATGTTAGAGTTTGTTATTAATTATTAATAGTTTTGTACCTTTGTAATGCCTCATTAAGATCAGAGGCTATATTATTCTATGTAGTGGATTTGGTTATGGTGCTTAAGTCTTCTGCACACCCATGGCATAAAAAGTACTTAATTTTCTACAATACATTTTAAATAATAGGATTTTCATATTAAAATGAAAAATTTTATATGAAATCACTTTTCACTTGTGCCCACTGCTTGGTCTTCCTTTTGTACTCTTGGTGCAAGTACCATGTTATTGGTAATGGAGAAAGTGTATAATGGAAAATGTGAACCTGGTACTTTGGTGCCATGCATCCCTCATTCTAGACTTCAACACATTTATGTATATGAATTTTAAGGAAATTACCTTATTGAAAGAATGGCCAATTGGTGCAAATAAATTATCATAATTAAAATCTTCGAATCATGATCTCATAGGCATCATCCCATTCAAGCTAGTCATTTTGATGAGTTACCCACCATGTTCTAGTAACTCCCTTTAGGGCATAATGTAGAGCATTAAACTATTAGATGATGGTCAGTTTATGAACTTGAAATCATAGAATGAAGTCATTGATGTTCTTGATTGTATAGTATATAAGAAGTTATCTTTCATTCATAGAAACCATTTGCATTGGTCATAGTTCATGGTCACCATGGGCCTAATTGAAGAGGTGGATATATGAGTTTCCACTGATAGATGAAGTTTTTTTCCATAGAAAAGTTCCTTTATTTATTGGTTTTCTATATTAGTGCATGTGATCATTAGCTTGATAAAGGAAATCAACTTATGATTGAGTAGGAGATTTTGTGGACATCGACACACATTGTTTAATGATAAATTAGTTTACTACCAGATGTGTAACTACTAGTTTGGTCCTCCATTATTCTAATGTCTTTGGTTGATGAGTGAGTAGTGATTTTACATAATTTTTGGTATGTTGGTACAAAAAATTGCATTCAACTATGCATAAATCATTTGGTTTTCCACTAAATTTACCTTCATCTAACTAATTTATTATGTAGCATATGGAGAATCTTGTTCAACTATAATTATGTAAATCTTGTGCACTTCATTAAGATGATTGAAAATAAATTTATCACCTTGATGTGTCTCAAGATGATTATACATTTTATGTATAGTAATTTGGCCATCATATGCCCATTTCTTACCTATTAGCATAGGGTAAAATGTTGTTATGATCTTCATGTTGATGATTTCAAAGTCACCTCATAGATACAAGTCTATAACTTTGATATCAAAATATTTTAGTCTACCAGTAGGCTCAACCTTTCCATAATCAACTAAGATCAGAGTTACTAGGTTGTAGCTTAGAACAAGTCATTTGATAACTTCCCATGTAGATCTAGGAATTATATTAACTATGCTATTGAAATAAAATATAGAATATCAGATCTTGTAACTAGTAGCCTCAATATCAATTCATGTGTCAAAATTCTAGGGATTCTTCATCTTGACATAATAGATTAGTTTTTATATCTTTTGTTGGCCATGAGGTGCACATTATAGTATATTATGTAATGGATTCATTGTGTTTTATGATATATCTTCATTATGCAATGTACTTAATAGTTTCAAAATATTTATGAGCACAGTGATAACTCCATATTGAAACATAATGTGCATGATTTGGCCATATATTTACACATTTATTACTAAAACATCACCATCAATAGTCTCTTAATGTTGAATGTTTTTTAACATCTATGCAACTTTGTACATGAGGCCTTTTTATGTAGTTAGATGTAGGTATTTATCTTATTTAAAATTTATAATCACCTAATCCTGAGGCATTTATAATGGAGGAAAACCTTTTTTTGCATGATATTGTCATGTTATAACATTCAAAAATACATTTTATTTAGGCTGCACATTCACCAAATTCACATTCTAAACAACCTTATCCTTCCTTTCCTTATCTAGAATGAGGTAATATTTAGTGTCATGCTAGTCAAAGATTCTAAAATATGGATAATATAATTGTCATTAAGAATTCATTACGAAATTGCATTGAACATGATTATATTCACCACATAGGTAGCATGGTAGAGGAGGCCACTGATATTTATTACCTCTACCACCCTAGTATCCTCATTTATATCCACCTTGATCTTTTCCTATATTGGATTGATATCCACCTTGATACCCTCCTTATGACTACATAGTGTTCCAATGTTGCTATTGCGTATTGTTATCTCCAATTCCAAATTACTATTACATAGTTGGTGGGACCTAGCTTATTTCTTATTGATGCATTATGTGTGAGCTCCAAAGTGATACATATTGGTACTAGGGGGATGGATTTGTCTAAGTTAGTAAAGAAGGGTTTCATCTAGCTAGACCTTCAGGTTAATGTTATGGTGAAATCAAAATCCATTATGGATTCATATGGGTCACACAACCTTTATCTACCTCTAGTGTTGGGATCACTAGCTTTATTTGGGATATTTGTTGCATAGTGACGGTAAACACATTTTTAGTGATGGATTATTTAAGCTCCTATAAAGCCTAAAATTTCTTCTCATCATGATTATGTGATTTGGAGAAATTATAGTAAAAATTCTATGGGTTCTTGATATATTTTTACTGAAGATGGCATTACATAGTGGCATGCCCAACTACTCAATAAAGTTCATAAAATTATGTCTTGACTTTAGTAAAATCATTTCTATGGTGTCCTTTTTATGATTTTTACACCACAAATTTAATTTAGGCTTATCTACCTTGTGGTATTGCTACATTTTTTCATTAAATCCTATAATGTATTTTCAATCTTAGAATTGGCAATATGAGCTTCTCCATAATATTCAATATGTTCTATATGCAGGGCATCAAATTTTACATCTAATTTCATAGCATATTGAGTTTGCGTACTGGAAAACTTGTTTCTATGGAAAAATCCTCCAATGAACCATATAACTTTATCCTTATCTATTAAAGAAAATTATACCTTAATTATTACATCAGAGAATCTATAGTCATAGTCATAGATGAATTATCCCAAATTTTTCACATCTCCTTTAGGTCCTATAGAGTCTAACTAGTGTACTTCTTGATCTTGAATTCTACAACAAGATAATCCTTAACATATTTAAGGATTGCCTATTAAAGGTATCTTTGGTATATGAACTCTAGTGCTATGAAAACTAGTGTCTTCACTAATTCACACTTTTGGATAACTTCATCAGTGATGCCCTTAGCTCATCATCTCATATTGCAAGTCAAATGGTCTTGTTCAAGATTTGTGGACCCATCATAATGAGATATGTTTATGAATCTTCCTAGATGAGTCATTATGTTGGATTTTATACATGGAGTCTTCCACGCATCTTTTATCATAGGAGAATGCCTTCTAAGTGATCATGCTAGTGTAATACTATGTGCACTAGGAGAATTATTAGGCATACATTGTTTACATGTACTTCCTTCTTTTTTTTGTTGACTTTCAAATAATTATATGGCATTATAATTTCTAATAGATTTAATATGAATTTTAGTACCCAAATAGGTGATGTGTTCTATAAATGATCCTTCCCAACTATCACCTTCCTATCTTCCTAGATGAAATCTTCTACTAGAATATAAAATATTAGGCTGTGGGGAAGTGTGCTCTTTTGATGAATGGTTTTTTCCTATATATTATTCTTTTTTTGTTCTTAAACCTATGTTTAGAATATGATTATATTATATTTATTTGAATAATTTTTCTTCTTCGAACAATACTCTTTCCTATAGCTATGCACTACCTCTATCATTTATATGTTCTACTTCTAAACTATTCTCTCATTCTTCATTCTCTCATTATATGTGATAGAATTAATCATCCTCTTTCTTCATATTTCATTAATATTCTTGATCATCACATATTTAAACTTGTTTATCATCTAATATACTACTACTCTTACCTCTAACCATAGCTACTTGTGTATTATTCTATTTATTCCATCTATTCTATTGTCATAGTTCCCATTCTAAATCCAATTTTTTTAATAACTCTTCTTCCCATGCATATTCATTATGGATTTATATTCAAGATTTACTTATTCATTTTTCCATCATTCACCATCATGTGCACACACCCCTATGTTCTCAAAGAAACTACTCCATATTGGTTGGAGTAAGAACCATGGCCTTATCCATGACCAACATCTTTATCATGAGAGGTAGTCACTGAAAAAAATTTCCTCTAATTCCTTGAAAAATAGTATTACATAAATTTGAATTCTATATATCATTATACTAAAAACTTGGTAATTTATCTATTTATGGTGGTTGTGACCCAATAGTCTATCACTCTTATCTAGTCAATTCTATTTTCAACAACTAATCTATCTTCTCTTTGGTATAGGTAACTATTTTTTCATTTTGGGATTGAAGTAATAATATTCCAATATTGTCATCTAGTTAGTATTTTAGGTAGTTCACACTAGAAAATATCATATATTTCTTAGTAGATATGCTTCTGAATAATTTTACTTATGGTAAAACTAGTCCTTTTATATTCATCTTCTATGAAACTCCATACTTTCTAGTCTAACCATTTTTCAATGTCTCATTGTCCCAATAACCTTATTAGCATCATTTCCTCCATAAGAAATGTTTCATGCTCACCACACCATTATTAGTAGATGTTATTGATACATTGGAGCATGCTAAGGATGAGGATAACTAAGTCTTAGTCAAGTGTTAAGGATAGTGTAAAGAATTCATATTTAACAAGGAAAATAAAAACATAGCAAAGGTGTATTTAAGTGTGTTTGATAATAATTAGGATTAACCAATATTTTATTAATCATTCATAGAGTAAATAGATTAAATTAGACAAGATTAAACCATTTATTAAACATGATTACACACATAAGAAATACAAGAATAAATACAACAAGTAACCGTATCCAAAATGGTTTATATTGATCTCAATAGAAATTCATCATATTCTTCATAAAAACATACATATATATCATCATTTACAGTCCCTATCTATTCAAACTCTTCTCATACTATGGCACCAAAATAGGAGACTATTCATATTATATCTTTTTACAAGTTGTGGAGGATAAGAAAAATTACTTATATATCCAAAAATTAAATACATAATGCATGAATATCTGAAGAATATCCTATACAACTTTACTTATTTATTTATTCTCCCAACATGAATCTCCCCTTCCTTCTTGGGTCCTATGATGAACATCATGCCCTATCCCCTAGTTAGATACTCAATTATTACTCAGATTTGTTGTTCATATACATTTTCATATCTATCTTGACAACTGTGTGAATGATAAACCTAACATACATCGTACATTACAAAATTATGCTCATATTATATTACATTCTAATGTTATGTATGTAGATTATATTGGTTTATTATGAAGGTATCATATATCATATATCATCTATCTAACACACATTTTGGAAAAAAATTATTTTAAGAATAGTTTTTTCATAGGTTTAAAAACTTCCCTCAAAATAGGGGGATTTCATGGGGGTTTTTCATAGAGATTAGGCTAATCGAATGCACTTAGAGTACAATTTACAACACATAGGAAAAAAAATAGTTTCATGAAAACATGGTGGGAAATAGTAACACAATGATCAATTTTAGTTGCACAAAAATTAGAAAAGTTGGACATTAACACCTAAATAATGGTACATATTGCTATTTTCTAAGATATGGTGCTACTATGTAGTAGTCAAAGTTTCAAAAAATTGTAGATTTACTATAAATTTATAGTATGTATAGTCTAGGTTTAGTTACAGATTAATAATTTTGGCTTAGCTTAACCCAGATTCATACCAATTTGCTCCTATTAGAGGCATCATTTGAAACATGATCATTTCTATTTCAATTCAGATGCTTAGATAAAATTATTGCAACTAAATCTAGAACCCATATATTTAAATATTAAATTTGGGGGAATGCACATGGTACATTTTTTTTGTATGTTCATTTATAAACTAGTTGATCAGATGGAATGATAAACTCCATGTCATTCTTTACATTATACACATTAAATTCCATGTTCTAGGTTACACACTAGATTCACACCTTATTCCATATTTAAGGTTTGGCATTCCTAAGTGGCCCAGAACTACCTAATAGTCCTAAGTGGCTATAGAGCTACCATAAAAACTTTGAGTTATAGTTACACATCTCCAAATACATCACATAATTTTAATTTTATATGAATCTATTACATATGCATAGGCAATGATGGAATCATAGTCTACTTGAGTTATTAATCAACCTACATGATAGGGTTAGACACACCATCAATACAATCCAAGATATTCATAAGTCATGATCTACCAATTATGGGTGGGCAATGATGGAGTCAAAACTAGATTGAGTTATTGAGCCAACCACACATGAGGATTAAGAAATACACCATTTTAGTGCAAGATTTTCACTGATTAATCATTATCTACATGAATGTACATAGGTTATCACTAGGTTTATGCATTCATTTCCTCTCTCTTATCTATTTACTCAATTTTGTATTTTACTATTTATTTATATTAAGTAAGGATTGATTTATGCATGTTTTATTTGTAAGACATGTCATGGAGCATACTTCACATATTAATATTTATTTTCATGGGATTCACCTCTTAGGTAAGTCTAGATATGTTTCTTTTCCATTTATCCTAAACATTTTACTTTACCACATTTCTAGTATAAATGGGGGGCATATGTAATCACCTAAAAATGACACTTGAGTGATAAGAGTGTTACTTGAGACCACCTCTCCCTATTTTATCCCTAGACCTATCTTAAGGCATATTTATACACTTATCCAACCTTTTGTTCAAGACACACAAATCCCTAAACATCCCTAAAGTAGTCATAAAACTAACTTTACCATCTTGGCCCATAGTGCCTCAAGTTCTATTACCTACACACTAGTGCCATAATTTGGATAGTAATGACCCATGGTGATAGTGTCCCATTTTTGGCACTATTGTTCTTTTTCCTCCTTTTATTACCAATGGGTATATTTTAAAATGAAAAACTATCTAGTGTCAACCTAGACCTCTTTTAAGACTTACATATACACTAGAATAGCATATATAAACATTATTTTTATCCCTTTATCTATTAGATGGAAATAAAATGAAAATATCAGAAACAAACTATGAATAAGTTTTACACAATCAAGTTTACCAATCCCTATTATACCATTCTTATACATGTAACCATCTACAACATTCTTTAGCTCATATTACTCATGTTTTAGTATTGATCACATTTAAATCACTCAACCCAACATTCATACTAATTTCATTTTTATTTTAACTAGCACTTAGGTGAGGATACCTACATTTGGATTGATCCCTCTTCAAAGTATTGTTATAGGCAACTCTCATCACAATAGGGTGTTCAAGATATCCATCTTAAACCACTAAAAACATACTTTACTAATTATGCCAATCTTATGCCATAAAGACATGGAGTTCTAGGGTTTGCTTATAAAATCAAACATAATAGGTCATCTAAAGAGATTTATAACTCATGCACACATGAATAGGCTTGGTAGATGTAGACATAGGTGAACCCAATTAGGGACACTAACGTAACATGAAAATATTGTACAATTAGGGATATATTATGTAGGAAGGATTTTAACACATGGATCATGTCTACAACTCTTATATCAACATCTATCTTAGGTTACAACTTATATATCTCCTATTTTAGTGACTTTATAGCTAAGTGTTAGCTACCCAATTTAATACCTCTTAAACAAGATTGTTCATACCCTCTTCAAACATTGATAACATGGGATTGACCTATAGGTTATGGTATACCTATAGTCTAGGTAAAACCTATATATTTTTTGGGCTATATCCCTTGATTTGTCACTTGAATTCTCTTTATAAGACCTAGTTCTATTGGGATGAAAAGGGTAAAGGTGAAAACTTAGAAGGAAACCTACACTAGAAGTGGTGACACATAATTCATTGACTATCCTCTCTATATTTGTACATTAGACACACTTATGAACATGATGAAACTAAAAATTTATTTGACCTCTCAAAAATTTCCTAGACATTGATATTTCATGTGAAGGTCAAGTATAAGTTCTACAACTTGAAGGATAATAACCTAGATCTACACAAGACACTATTAACTTATCAACACTTCAAAAAACCCCTATACCTATCAAAACTTCACACAAAATACATATACTAAAAATAGGAAATTAGGTGCATGAAAGGAAATAAAAAATAAAATGAAACTCATATATTCTCCAAATCAACTATCACAATGCACACTAAAATTCAAAAAATAAGACCACAACTATTCTTCTATTGATTCAAAGGGTCAAGGTATAATTTTGGTAAATTTATATCTCAATTATTACTTATATAAAATTTTAATAAGAGATTAAATAATTATCCACACATAAGAGATTCCATTAAGATACCAAAGTGGCCATATGGTAGTTACAATAGCCATTATCACTCCTTCTATGCATTGACAATCTTCAATGAATCTATTTTGGTGTTGAGGTGAGATGTGGAGGCTATAACTAACTTTTTGACTTCATAAAGAGCATAAAAATTCCCAAAATATTTCATTACTCCTCCCATGATAGTTAAAAAGTGAAAATGAGGTGTGAATAGGCCTTTAAGTGGTGTTGATCAACCTCCTCTTCAATGTGTATGTTGATTTAGATTTGAAACTATCTCCATTCCTTGATATTGGTATTCAAAATGAAATATTATCACCTTAATGGTAGTTAAAAACACCTCAAGTTTAGTCATTAATATCATATTTCCATTTTATTCCTACTAAGACCTTATACCTACTAATTAAATAGGTTTCACTTGCAAGTTCCTTATCTTTCTGCTCATCTACTCCTTAGGTGATTGAGATAGTTGAACTAGAATCTCAAATCATCTAAGAAAGATTGAAATATTCTTTTATTGACCCTCTATGTCAACATTTATACCTATCAAGTATCCTTTATCTATAATTCATCTACCTTACATTACTAGGCCACTTAGACTAGCTCCATAAACCAGTTGATTAGGAAAAGTTAGTAAAGATACATATAGGTAAATATATGAACACTTCTAGCCTTGGAGAAGTAGAAAAATTATTCACACTTCTCATGGTTTATAATCCTTTATTAGGTATTTTACCCCATTTCACACTTAAAACCAATCAAATTTACTTTTTTTGGGGTGTCCATATAGCCTTCATATAATCAAGTACCATGGACATGACCTCTCCTAAGTGGAAAACATGTTATAGGTGTTAGTAAAGTTTTTCATACCTATTTAGATGTATCTCTCACCAAATCTCTCTAGTTGAGTCCTTATTAATGTTTTAGATGGGTTTAAGAGTGATTAGGACTCTTAGTGATCGTTTATAGAGATTAGGGCATGAATAGTTGAACCAATTTCCCTAGATACATGTTGATAAATCCCTATACCTCTCCTAAAGTTCTTGATCTCCCATGTAAGGATTTTGTATATTTTTGAGCATTTTAAAATTCTCTTCGGGTGATAAACATGCCTCATAGACAATGTTAGGGTGTTTATAGACCAAAAGGTTTAGATGGATGAACTCTCATGGATTTTAAGATGACCAAAAGGTCCTTAAACAACATGATGACATCTCCCATGAAGGTTTGAGGTGCCCTTTCTTCTCAAATTTCTCTCTGATCCACCTTCTAGTATCACTATTATAATGGGAGTATTAGATCAATCTATCTAAATATAATAACCTTAAATTTTGGTCCTGGGGTTGTGAGGCACATCTACCTTATTTTCAATCTAAACATCACCTCAGAGGTCTTATGGATCATTAATATTGGATTTATTAAGCTATTTTACATTTGATATATGCATACAACTCTTAGTCTCAATATCTAGGTTTGTCTTCTAATAGAACCAGTCATGAAGGTCCTTATAGATGATTTTTAGAGGGATATTTATAATATTTATGACCCATTATCTATCCTTAACCCCATTATGCACATAAACACTTCCCATTTATCTATTCTTAGGCTCAAATTATTCTTCTCACTCTTATTACGTATAGTTTAATCCCTACACATGCCAATCAATGAGTTGTCATGATGTTCATAATAACTAAAGGGCCCTTAAAAATTATTTTAGTATTAAAAAACTCCATTTGGATGTCTTTTGGAGCAAGAATCAACCATTAGGTACTATCTAGGGTTTAATAAGGTTTTAATAAATCCACCATATTAATCATGGTTCACAACATAAAAACATCAAAACTAAAACCAATTTCCATGAACCTATAGTGCATTGACCCCTTAATCTTCCCTTAAAATCTTGAGGTCCTATGCAAAGGGTGTGTGGAGAGAAGCATTGAATGGTTGCATTTAGGTTTTTTATTAACCAATTTTACTAGGTTAACTTCATAAGGATCATTCATAAAATGTAGCCCCTCAATGCCTATCATTCTTTCATGAAATATTTTTTCATATAGAGACTTAAATTTCCACAAGATCCCTAACCTGAGCTTCTTTATGGTGGAGTGTACGAACACTTCAAGTTGCACCTTGAGATGGTTGTGTTGGGATTTTATGACTTGAGTAAGGTTTTAAGGCCATTCTAAGCATTTTTTTTGTTCACTTCACTTGAAAACATATTATCAAAAATTAATATAATATTACACATCTTTCATGGCCATAAATGTTATTTTAAAGGCTTGGAGATGCTTCAAGATGGTATTAGGGTTTAATACTTGACCTAGATTTATCTTCTTTTTGATTACCCTTAAGGGCATCTGATTGTAACCCTGGATGTTGATTCTCTTAGAGGGTGCATGCATACTTTAAACATCACCTCATATTTATTCAAGACCACTTATGGACTTTAACTTTCCTGTAAGCTCTTTAAAACATGAATTCACTCACCTAGCCCCAAAATTAACTATCATAGACTAGGCTAGGTATAAGATAAAATAGTGGGTATACCCATTATTTTAATAATGTAATTAGGATAACGGATGAATTTAACCACTAAAAATGACCATTTTTACTTATTTTTTAATCTTGGACATGTTTCTAGAGACCGTAGTCAGCCATTTTGTCTTGACTAGTTGTAGGTTGCCTATAACTCTAGGTGGTTAGTAACATGAAGGTCTCGAGTAGGACTTCATCCTTTATTTATTGAGATTACCATGGTGATAGGATCTCACCAATGTATTTATAGACTAGGTACACTCTCATATATTAATTTTCTAACATCTTTCCCTCTTGCATACCTTCTCCTTATTATTCTTAGGGTTCATGCTCAACATGCCTATGTTATTCTCAAGTCTATGTTTGATATTATGTTTCCCTTTGGATGTGATGATCACCAAGATTTATTTTCTTCATAATTTTAAAATATTTATCCTTCATTTATGAACATGTCCCTTACCCTAGGTAAGATTTATATCTCAATAGACACCATCAGAGTTGTAAGCACTCATTTTCTTGCTTTGACTATTTGTAGAGCTTTGAGAAACATGCTTATATGTGAAGAGGTTGAATTTAAATTTTTTTAAAGCCTTATGTCTTGTTCACATTACCATTTAATTCCTTGGGGTATCTATTTTTTTATATTCATACCATTTCCTATTCCCATGAGCGATCCACACAATATTGTTGAATATTCTTACACAGTATGCTCAAGATGGTTTCCTATAGGTGACTATTTGATACTTAAGGTATATGACCTATATAGATCCATACTCCATGAGATAATGGTTATTGATGGTATAAAGGGATAGTTATGACTACTTCATATGGTTTATACTTGGAATGATAGGTGGATGAGTGGATAAGGATGATTATGGAGATATATGGGGATTGGAACATAGAAAGCAGAGTTGACACATAGTGAAAAGGTAGTGAAGGCAACATGAAATGGTAGAGGTCTAAACTGACATGAAATGAAGTATAAAAACCTTTCCAAGACAACCATAAGAAAATTAAATACCATAATACACATACCTATCCAAACATGACACTTTGGAGACTAGGCAAACGTTTATGTAGTCATAAAATGAAACCTAGGAATCTACAAAAAAACTTAACATTGGCTAAAAATACTAAATATTGATAAAATTAACTATGTGAGATTTGGAGGCAAGGAGGTGTTTATAGGGCTTGTGAGGATATCATGGAGGTTAAGGGACCTGATCTTTAAGATATGATGATGATTGATCATCACTTCAACACTCCATTTCATACTCTTGACTATGTTTGAAGGTTTTGAGGGCACCATTGAACAACATATAGTGCTCCCACATAGTGAAATTTAGATGTATATGAGCCTTTTCCTTGAAGACACCCTAGGGAAATAAGATATTGATGGAACTAAAACTTGAGAAAAGAGGTATGGGAAAGATTAAGACACCTAATTAATTTTTCAATATTGTTAGCTTCTTATGGTGAGAGTACTCAACACTCTACTTACTATCCAAACCTACCTATAGACTATAGAACTCACCAATATAGATTTTTAATGGTTCCATAAGCTCACATATATGGGACAAATATTTAAAAATACATGGGATGTTCTTTAAAGACCTGAGTAAATAGGAACAATTATTGGTTTAGCCAAATAAGCTAATAATCCATAAAACTGTTCCATTCCATTTAGATTGTATAGACATGAATGATGCTTAGATATATTAAGTTATTAATTAATTGTTCATACAGAGCAAGGGATAAATCTAGTGACCAATGCCCATGAATGAAATATGATAAAGTCTAATTCCTCTAGCTAATAGTCTGGGTCTTCATTATCTTTCCTTCATACAATTTAAACACAATACTGAAGTGATGTCCAAGCCTTCCAATTAGTTCAATGGGAAGGTGGGTATGTTTTTATCTCTTTATGCACTTAAACACTCTAGTTTCTCCTTCACTTTCCATTATTGACTTCCCCCTATAAATCCTTGACTCCACCTAAGTTAGTCTATACTATATAGATCCATACCATTTTGAAAACCTATGAATCTTATAATTTCCCTACATTTTCTCAAGTTTCAAACCAAAAAACATTTTTAATGGGAATTATATATGTAAATTAGGAGTCATATGATGATTTTAAGTCAATAGTACGAATTAGGGAAGCTAAAATGACATAAATTGGCATGTGTAGGGCCTACTAGAGAGTATTTAAGCATTTAACTTTATGTGAATGGGTTTGATAGTGCACGAAATTCCTTAGTTATGTGTGGATGAAGCTTATTATGTATATTAAAGGTGTGTAGTTTGTTCTAATGGCATATTAAGGATAAATCAGGTCTCAACATGGTCAAAAATATTGATTTTAGGACACACACATGACCTTAAGGAGGCATATCAAATGAATATCATGGTAAAATATATAAGGAGACATTTATAAAATATAAAAAACCTACATTATACCCCAAAACACTCTCATTATCTTCTTAAATTTTTTGAAATGAACATACCTCACATGATTGGGAAAATCAGAGGTGTTTATGATTCTTCACTAGACTGCCTTATCAACTCCCCTCCACCATGGCACCTTCAAATGTTGAATATTCATAAAATTTATTAAATGAATTTATAAATTTTTAATAATTATAAATTTAATTGACAAAATTTATAATAAAGGTGATGGGAAACATAAATCATCACATAATCATGAAAAGATAGTGAACATGTTTGAACAAACCAATTTCACAGGGTCAATAATAATACTGTGGACTAATGATGGATCAGAGCTATAATAATTCAGGTTGACCCTATTATAGGTATAAGAAACTAAAATGGTCAAAATTTCTAGTGACTTAGTTGGCTTGACTAGCCTATTAGTTAAGGGAACTCATAATTCCTTGACTTGCTCTTCATAACTAGAAAATGGATCTTTGAGTGCACATAGACTTTGATAAATAGCTTGCATACCTTGAGACTTAATGAGACACAACAAGACAACAAAAAATATATAATAAAATAAAAACACACAACAAGAAAAATAAAATGAGAAACTACGCATGTGTAGAAGCACTTAGATGAAAGAGACACACACTAACAATTATGTACAAGAAGACTATGAAGATATCTAATAAAAATACTTGAAGAACATCCCATTGATAGGGATGGGGAGTTATTAACATATCAATGTGGATAATTTAAAATAATTTCTTTCCTTTCATCTTCTAATGACATATAGTCCATTCCAAAGGTTATCAAACTTGTAGTGTTTACCTAGTTTGGCACGGTATTCATCCTACTTAAGCACTATGTCTCCTTGTTCAAAATTCTTATATGATTCTCTCTTATCAAATTATCTCTTGAATTGGTGTTTAATGCACCACATTTCATGTATATCACTATCCATTTTCTCCTTTAACTCTCTCATCTCATTCATTCTTACTTCCATGGCATCATCTTCCATGAGCTCAAGTTGGTGAGCAAGTTCTAAGGCTAGTTGTTCAATGTAAATGGGTGGTTTTACCTCTCTAACATAAATAAGGAGGTAAGGAGAGTGAAAAATATACCTCTTAAGTGTGAATATATTTTACCATAAGGTATTATTCAACTTTGTGTGCCATTCTCCTTGACTATCCTCCATTGTCCTCTTAATGATCTTCATCAAATTTTTGTTGTTGGACTCTACTAGCCTATTGCCATAAGGGTAGTAATTAGAGGAAGATTTGATATACATGACATGTCTAATGGTCCATTCACATAATTTATGAATATTTAAGGCTAATTAATTATCTGATATGATGGTTGAGGGGACACCAAACTTGGGCACAAGATTGTAATAGAATTCTAAAACTATGTTCTCATTGGCTTCTTTGAGTGTAGCTAGCTCCACCCACCTTGTGAAGTAATAAATGGATATTATAACCCAGTTATTATTAGAAATATAAGGTTTATGTATCATTCATATGAAGTGTAATACCCATTTCGTGAAGGGTTGTTTAACTTGGATGGCTTAGAAGGGTAAGGAAACTAACCTTTGTTTATTAGCAAACATGGCACACACAGAACACTTCCTAACCCAAAAATTTGGGTCCTTGAATAGGTTAGGCTAAAATTAGACTAATATAATAATCTTGGAAGCTATTTTCTTGGCTATAAATTTCCCACTTTCAGGTCCATCATGAAATTTCTCTAATAACTTATCAATTTGAATTGATTCAACATACCTTAAAATCATACCTCTTATATCCTTATTAAAGATAAATCCATCCAAAAATATATATGGGATGGAATATAGAATAAATTTTCTTATTTTTTCATTATCTAATCCCATTAGGAATTGGCTAATTTGGACAAACTTCACCATGTCATTGGTCTAACTAAGAGGAGTCATGTTTATAACTAGTTACTAAATATCGTGAACTGGTAATATCATCTCTTTCTCCTCTCTAAATTCTATTGAAATATGTTCATATAGTCCCCTCCATTTTATTATTTTAGAAAACCTCACTTTAATATCATACTTCATACATTTTTCACCTATCCAACCCTTTTCTCGCTTAAGTAACTATTAAGTATGAAATTCTTTATGCTTGGGTGAACTACCATTATAATGGCTTTGTTATTAGACACCATGTGTCTAAAATATTTAATCCATCTCATGATAGAAAATACATGCTTATAAATAAATGCATATCTCTATTCATATCCTTACAATGTTTTAATGAATAAAAAAATAGGTTATTCTAGTCATTCATCATTTTTCTACATGAGCATAGTAGAAATGGCATCAGATATGGAGAAACCATACATGGAAAAGTCCCTATTAAATTCAAGGTTAAGGAGGGTCAGATCTTGGGAGATGGATTTATTGATGGCTTCAAAACATATTTTTCCTTCCTTTCTCCATGATAACTCTTTGTGCTTCTTGATCATATAAGTGAGTGGCTTCACCAAATTTGAAAATCCTAGAATGAATCTCCTTATGAAGTTAATATTTCCCAAGAAGAACTGTAAACCTTTCTTGACCTTGGGTAGGGGTAAGGATAGGATTGGTTTAATCCTCTTAGATTAAATGGAGAGGTCATCCTTTAACATAATATGTCATACCAGTCTACCCTCATGAACTACAAATATGCATTTTTTTGGATTCAAGGAGACCCCAAACTATCTATACCTATCAAAAACTAGTCTCAAATGTGCCATGTGATCCTTAGTATCATTTAAAAATACAATAATGTAATTAAGATAGATGAGAACCATATCATTCATGAGCCCTTGGAAGTTTACATCAATTTCCCTTTGGAAAGTATCTCCTACATTAGATAGTCCAAAGGGCATCTTCAAAAATGAATAGGTGCCCCACTTTATTGTGAAGGGAATCTTGTGTCTATCTTCCTCCCTTAAAAATATATAATTTTACCTAGAGTATCCACTAATAAAATATAACATTTAATATACTAAAACCTTCTAAAAAATCTAATTCATTGAGAGTAGGGGATTATGGTCTCTCAAAGACACCTTATTAAGATCCCTAATGTCAACACACAAATGTATCTCCGCATTCTTCTTAATTATAGGCATAATATTTTCCACCCATGAAGAATGTTTAATAGGTAATATGATATTAGAATCAATTAGTATTATCAACTCCTTTCTCATGAGTACTTTAACTTTAGGGTTGATTGGTCTTTGTTTTTTCTTTACCAATTTTACATTATATTCCATCTCTATTTAATGTTGGGCTAATATGAGATTAGACCCTTTCAAATCATGGTATTCCCATGAAAATACATATAAAAACCCATAACATAAGGCTATGAAGGCATATCTCTCATCTTTGGTATTCACTTTCCATAACATAAGCAACTTATCTTTGAAAATAAATAGCTTCTCATAATGTTCCTTTTTGGTTGAGATACTCACCTTGTTCTTAATCAACTGATCATATTCATTAAAGATACTCTCTAATTTCATTAAATCTTTGGGAATTTTTTAATCCTTAACTAGATGTTTTGATCACTAAACTGATGTTGTAATCTACTTTAATTCTTTGAGAAGAATTTTGCTTCATATTACAGAAAGCAAGCAATCTAATTGTCACTCTCAAAAACTTGACAACTAATCTCATTATTAGGGACTGATAGCCTAGACACTAACTTGATTTTTTATTTCCCTTTGGTTCTTTTAACTCCATCAACTATGTCATATTGCGTACCAATGATAGCTTGTCTATCCGTATGATGATTTGACACCCTAGGTATGGAATGGATGTCAAAGTCTTAGAAGTCCTCTAAGAGATCCCAAATTTAGAGTTTGTAGGCCTTATAAAGTGGATTTTTTATTGCACTAATACCCCTCACCTAATTCACCACTAGTTCACTAACTCCCTTCATTTTCAAGAGGTTAATTCCTCTTCTCCTTACCTAACCCATGAATGAGGGCCTCATATTCTATGGTATTCAAAGTGCAGCTAAATGAAAAACTTAAGGTAAAATAGTATATTTGATTGGAAGGGGAGACAATCAAAACACCTTTCTAATTCCCATTATTTGACTTTGATCCTTCAAAGATTAAACTCCATATGCCCTCATGCTATTGATTTGGGCTAGTGAGACTAGGCATAATAACTCCTTATTCATGCATATAGTACACACCTAAGCCTACCTCCTTAATGGTCTTATAGGGGTCATAACCATGGTTATCTACTTCCCACTCATCAAGGATAGATCTAAGATGATTTAAAGTGGTTTTTTGGATGCTTGATCATTGATATGATGATCTTCATCTAAGATAGTGTTGTTCACATTAGATAGGTTGGGAATGTAGGGTTATACGTGGAACCTAGAAATAGGTTTAGACCTTATGGTAACCCTCCTCCCATACCTAGTCCTGAAGACCATGTATGACCCATTATAAGAAAGATACCCCTCACTTTTTATAGTGAAATCCCTGGATAAGCATAGGGAAACTTAGGGAGGAAGGTTAACTACAATGGCATCTTTGGATATATTATAGTTAAGGTAGGAAACCAATACAATATTAAGGTCCTTAATAATACATATAGTCTTTATTGGAGACCCATATAATTGAAAAACTCCCTTTTCATTAGGCTCATACTTAAGTTATAACTTATTAGCTATGGATTTTAACATGATAGAAGTATTATCACTACTATCTTTAATATAATTATGAATAAGGGAACCTTCTATTATAACTAACAAGTAGAAGGGAGGTGGATTGAATACTTTAAAAGCTTGGGATTCATGAGACTAAATATCAATAACAAAGACTGCACTTACCTCATAAGTTAGTTTTTTCATGGCATGAAGCCTAGAGAGCTCTTGTTGAAGGAGATATTTTTTCCTTGGAAAGAGTAAAGCATACCACATAAGAGTACTGACATTAGACTTATTCATGTAATCCATAATGCTAAAGGTATGTATGACTATCTCAGGTTGAAAGTGAGAAGTAGAAGCATCACTTGGAGCTTGTATGACTTTGGGAATGAAAGGACTTTTCTACTACTACCCATGTCCTTATGTTTTCTACTATGTTGGAAGTGTTTTATGGACTACACCTTGAGTGGCAACCTCTTGAGTTATTTGGGGATGTGTTAGAGTTGTTTTAGATTACCCAAAATTATCTCAACCATCCTTCTCTTAACCCTTGTATGGGCTACAACTGAGTTATCTAATTTGAGCATATTTTACCCCTAATTTGATACCACTTTCTAAAATGAGTGCTCACTTTGTTAAAACATAAAAAAATGGTTTCAAATGGTGCCTTATTTTGATTTCCTCCTTGTTGACTTGGCACCTTATCTAGGGTCATCAAAGGCATGTCTCCATGAGGCATTTGAAAACCTTCCTTGTGTTATAGAGGAGGGATGTTGTCATGTGTTTACAAGGCATGACCCTAGTACATATAGGATGTTTGACATCATTCATCACCTGCATCCATTGTCATCTCCCCTGATTATCCTCATAGAGAAGACTAATAGCCTTTTTTTCATAGTTATTTGGAATTCACACCAATGCCCTTAAATTACTAGTAGCATTATAGTTGAAACTATTATAGGGTATAGCCTATGTAATCTACTCTTGGCCTTGTTGGTTATGTTGATAAGGAGGCATATTTTATGGATAATACTAACAAAGATCTTGGTAAGGGGATTATGATTCTTTTCTAGGGCTACTAGTTTATTGTTTTCAACTTTGAGTGGTCCCTCTATCTTACCCAACCTATCTACTTGAATATCATTATACTAATCTTGATTATTTGGGGCTAGTAATGGAGCAATAGTGGGGGCAGGGGGTTGAATTTATAGGAATAAGGGTATGAGGGGCCTAGTAGTAAGTTTTCCTACTTAAATTAGGTAGTTATATGCTCTTACAAATATCTCATAAGCTTATGGAAATGTAGTCACCCCTTGAATGTATCAACATAGCTACATTAGAATTCAAGGCCCTTAGATAGTACAAGAAGGAATAATTAGGGATGGGATTTATGATGATATGAATCCTATCTCAAGTTTTTTGAAACCTATAATTAAAATTTACCATATATTCTTGGGGGGTTATCCTTATTGAGGTAAGTTATTCTAGTAAGGATACATGGTCACTCCTATCCTTAAAATGTTTACATAAATTCTCACCAAACTCATCCCATGTGTCTATAGAGGTAGGTGTAAGACCCTTATACCACTAGAGTGCTTTACCCATGAAGGATATTTCCAAAAGTCTCATGGCCACATTATCTTGTGTTATGTTATGTACTAAGCACAGATTGCTTATATCCTCTATGTGTTATATAGGGGTGGTAGAGTTTTCTCCTATAAATTAGGGAAGAATTTTAAGGGTAGAAGCTGGGATATCATTAAACTAGTTAAGTTTCAAAGGACTTTCACCATTAAAATGTACAAAAAAATTCATCCTAGGTCTGGCCATTAGGATTAGAGGACTTGTAGAAAAATTTATTTGGGCATAATTGGTAGAATTAGAGGAATTGAGAGATGTAGTATTATGATTTAATGTATGGAAAAACTTTCTTCTTTAAATATCCAATGATAGTTTAGAAAATTCAATATTTTTACCTTTTGAAGAGGATTGAGTAGACACCTTTGTATGAAACTACTTACAGATATACCAATGAATGTATATAGAATTTATATGTCCTCCAAGGTTTTCAAATCATGTCCTAACATCACTTGAAGCCTGGTCCCATCAGTATTGCTAGATCGGTTAGTAACCCAAGTTGCACCCTCTTGAAGTAGACTATTCAAACCCTCCTCAATCATGGACTAACATGGGATTAACCTATAGGTTATGAGATACCTATAGTTAAGGTAAATCTTATAGATTATGGGGATAGTTCCCCTAATTTATAAACTTTAATCCTTCTCTTAAGACATAATTATATTAGGATGAAAAGGGATAAAGATGATAACTTAGAAAGGAACCTACACTAGAAGTGGTGATACACCAATACATGTGTATCCTCTTTTGATTTATTCCTTAGAAAAAATAATGAATCTGATGAAACTAAACAATTTATTAGGCATCTTATCAAATGTATATACATGAATATATAATTTGATTATAAAGCATAATTTTTGCAACTTGAAGCCTAAGAATATAGGTCTATGCAAGACACTATTAGCCCATTAATACTTGAATAACAATCCTGCCAATTAATAGTTTACACAACCTATAGATATTGAAAATATGAGATTAGGTGCATGAAAGGACCTAAATGAAATAATGAAACTCATACACTCCTCAAATCAAATATCCTATCACATACTAACATTTAAATATAAAGTCTATAACTGTTCTTCTCTATTGATCCAAAGGCATAGGGCATAATTTTGGTAGAGTTTTGTGACACAAAACCGAGGGATGAAATAAAAGAGCTCAATTCCTATTTATATATAATGCTCATGAGAGAGGCCATGAGGATACCAGATTGGCCATGTGGTAGTTATAATAGTCATAATCACTTCTTCCATGCATTGACACTCTTCAATTACTCACTTTTGGCATTGAGGGGAGGTGAGGTGTGGAGGATATAAATATCTTGATTAACTTCATAAAAATAATGAACATGACCAAAATATTCCATTAATCCTCCCACGATAGTTTTAAAGTTCAAATGGGGTGTGAATAGGCCTTTAAGAGGCATTGAGTAGCCTCCTCTTTAACATGCATATTGAATTGTTTTTGAAACTATCTCCATTCCTTGATAGTGATATTCAACATGAAATATTCTAACCTTAATGATATTTAAAAATGCCTCAAGTTAGCTCATTAATATCATAATTCCATTCTATGCTTACTAGGACCTTCTACTTCTTGATTAAGTAGGTCTCACCTACAAATTCCTCATATTTTTGCTCATCTACTACTTGGTCGATTTAGATAGTTGAAACAAACTCTAAAATAATTTGAGAAGTCTTGAAATATTATTGTATTAACCCTTTGTATCAAAACTTAGACCTTTCAAGTATCCTTCATCTGCAACTCATCTACCTTGCATGACTAGGCCACTTAGATTAGCTCCATAGATTAGATGATTAGGAGAAGTTAACAAATATATGTATAGGAAAATATATGAACACTTCAAGACTTAGAGAAGTATAAAAGTCTCAAAATCACACTTCCCATTGTTTATAATCCTTGATTAGGTCATTTACCCCATTCTCCACCTAAACCCCTACTTTACATTTTATAGAGGTGTTTGTACAACCTCCATACAATCATATACCATGTACATGATGTATCCTAAGTGGATAACATGTTCCAAGTGTTATTCAAATGGTTATTACCTTTTTAGATTCATGTCTCATAAAATCTCTCTAGTTAATTCCTTATTAGGGTTTTAGAGGGGTTTAAGAGTGTTTAGGACTCTTAGTGATGGTTCATAGAGATTAGTGCCTAAATCTTTAAACTAATTACCCTAGATGCATGTTAATAGACCCTTATACCTCTATTGAAGTTCTTGATGTCATGTGCAAGGATTATATATATTTGTATAATTTGAAAATGATCTTTACGTGATGAACATGACTCTTCGATGGTGTTATGGTATCTTAAAACTAGAAGGACTAGATGTAGAACACTCTCAGAACTCAAGGTGACCAAAAGGTCATTAAACATCATTGATGATTCCACCAATTGCTTACTTTTATAGCCTCATCCATGCTTAGTATATGTCTTTTTCCATGTAAATCCCATAACTACCTATCACTTATGTAAATAAATGAATGAAGTTATGATTGTTTATGTAGATCTCTCTCTCTCTCTCTCTCTCTCTCTCTCTCTCTCTCTCTCTCTCTCTCTCTCTCTCTCTCTCTCTCTCTCTCTCTCTCTCTCTCTCTCTCTCTCTCTCTCTCTCTCTCTCTCTCTCTCTCTCTCTCTCTCTCTCTCTCTATCTATCTCACTCTGTGTGTGTGTGTGTGTGTGTGTGTGTGTGTGTGTGTATTTGTTTGAGGAAGAGTGAAAATGCTATATTTAGATGAATTATTGATGATTTTCCTTGATTAGATTATATTGGTGTGAATTTATCTAATAAACATTTGAAGGTTCATGAAAGGTTTCAAGATCTTGCTAATCCATAACTACTATAAGATGCTCATAGCAATTGTAGGCCTCACCTAAAGGTTTCCCATAGCCACTGTAAAGTGAATGTAACAACTATAGGCTTCATTTATAGGTTGCCTAAAGCCACTACAAAATACCCATAACTTTAAGCTTCACCTACAGGTTAACTATAGTCATTGTAGAATACTTGTAGCAACTATAGGCTTCACCTATAGGTTTCTTATAGCCATTATAGAGTGCCTATAGTAACTGAAAGTTTCACCTACTAGTTACTTGTAGCTACTACAGAGTGCTTCACCCACTATGTAAAATAGAGTCATTAAAGAAGATCTTGTAAACGCATCTATCTATCTTGGGGAACCAAATGGATGATTGGGAAGAATCATAGTTGTGTGGATTTAGTACATGTAAGAAAATATTGGATGTGTTGCCAAAGATGGGAAAGATAAGGATGATGATAAAATACAAAAGGAAATAAAATAAAAAAATAGTATGCCTTGTATATAACCCAATAAAATATAAAACAAGTAACTTCAATTACTACCCACTTGAAGGTTGACTAGGGTAGTTTCTAAGTATTTATATTTTTTCCTAGTTTGGTGTTTTTGGTTAAGAGTCAATAAACTACCTTCTATATTTAATGGTAGAACATAGATGAGACTAGGATTTAGATAATTTTTAGAAGGTAATAACATTTTTTTTTGAACTATAGCATTTGTATTTGTAATTGAGTAATGAGAAATTTGAATTTATAAGAAGTTTTTGAATTGTCTTGAAGAGGGATTGGAGCTCAGTTCTAAATGAGAAAGGGCCCCCTTGAAATGAGTTATTATGAAGATCATGACCCTCTTAAAATATTAGTGTGTTGTGTAAGCTTATTTTACTATTAATTCTAATTATATAAGTGTGATGAATGTATGGTACATAAGTGTGGAATAGATCTATAATTATGTCACAATACTTTCATAATATATTTATCTAATAAATTTATCATAAATTCAATGTACTACAATTGGAAAATTAAGTTGATTTTTGAATCAATAATGCATATTAGTGATAACACTCTTGAAAATCTCATGAAGCCTGGGCTGATAATTAATTTTTAATCAGACTAGTGAATCTAGTAATCAATAGGTAATTATTCTACACAATAATCATGATGATCTCTCCCATGAAGGTCTAAAGTACCCTTGCTTCTTAATTTGCTATCTACTTCACCTTCCAATAGTACTATACTAATGAGGGTGTTAGACCAATCTATATAAACATATAAACCCTAAATTTTGGTCCTTAATTTTGGGTTGTGAGGCACCTCTACCTTGTTTTCAATATGAAAATCACCCTAGAGGTCTTATGGAGAAGAAATATTGACTTGATTAAGTTATTTGACCTCTAACGAATGCACACAGCTCTTAGTCTCAACATCAAAGTTAGTTTTCTAACAAAATTAGTCATGGAGGTCTATTTAGATGAATTATATAGGGATATTTAGAAGCTTTATGACCCATTCTCTCTCATTAACCCCATGATACATAAAAACACTTCTCATTTTTCTATTCTTAGGCTTAAACTAGTCTTATTAGGCCTATTATGTATAGTATAATCCTTTCACTTTCCAATCAATGAGTTTTCATGATTCTCATAATGCCTTAGGGGACCTTAAATATCATTTTAGGATCAAATAACTCAATCTAGATGTGCTTTATAGCAAGAATCCACCGTCGGATACAGTCTAGTATTTAATAATGTTTTAGGACATCCACCATATTAATGATGGTTTATAGTGTATAAAATTCTAAATTAAAACCAATTTCCATGAAATTTTAGTGAATTTACCCCTTAATATTTCCTCAATATCATGGGGTCCCATGTAAAGGGTGTGTGGAGAGAGAAGCATTGAAAGGTGACCTTCGGGTTTTTTGTTAACAAATTTTAGTAGGTTAACTTCTTAAGGATCATCCATATAAGTTATCCCCTTAATGCCTGACATTATTTCATGAATTTTTTTTTCATATGGGGACTTAAATCTACCCAATATCCCTAGGTTTGAGCCTCTCTATGTTGGAGTGTACGAACACTTGAAGTTCCACCTCGAGCTAGTTGTGTTGGGGTTTTATGAATCAAATAGGGTTTTGAGGCCATTTTGAGAATTTTATTACTTCACTTAACTTGAAAACATCTTATTATAAGTTGAAAAACTCTTAAACATATTTCATGGCCATCAATCTTATTATAAGGTCTTAGAGATGCTTTAATACGGCATTAGGGTTTAATACTAGACCTAGATTTATCTTCTTTTGGCTTACCCTCAAGGGCATCTAATTAGAACCCTAGATTTTGATTACCTTAGAAGTTGTATTAATAACATATACATCAAATATAATTTATTAAATACCAATTTTGGAATCTAACCTTCCTATAATCTCTTCAAAACATGAATTCACTCACCTAGCCCCATAATTAACTATCATAGGCTAGGCTAGGTCTAAGATAAAATAGTGGGTATACCCACTATTTTTATAACCTAAATAGGAGAATGGATGAATTTAACCAATAATACTAACTATTTATAATAAGTTTTAAATCTTGGACATGCCTGTAGATACCTTAGAAAACCATTCTGTCTTGACTAGTTATAGCCTACCTATAATTCTGAGTGGTTAGTAGCATGAGGGTCCTGAGTAGGATTTAATCCTTTGTTTGTTGAAATTACCATTGTGATATGATGTCAATAATGTATTTAATGACTATGGAAACTCTAAAATATTAATTTTATAACATATTATCCTCTTTCATACCTTCTCCTCATTAAGCTTAGGGTTCATGCTCAACATGCTTATGTTATTCTCAAGTCTATGTTTGATGTTTTGTTTCCCTTTGGATGTGATGACCACCAAGAGTTTTATTATTCATCAATTTTAATATTTCCCATTATTTTATGAACACTTGATTTTACCCTAGTCAAGATGGATATCTCAATACACACCATTAGAACTATAGGCATTCATTTGCTTGCATTGACTATTTACAAGGATTTGTGCAACATGTTTATATATGAAGAGGGTGAAATTCAACTATTTGAAACCATTAAAAATTATTAAAATTCCAATATAATTACATAGGTTATCCATTATATTATTCTCATAAAATTTCCTATTGGCATTAGTGATCCACATAATGCCCTTGAAGACTCTTACACATTATGCTCAAGATGGTTTTCTATAGGTGACTATTTACTACTTAAACAAGGTTTATGACGTATATAGATCAATTATACATGAGATCATGGTTATTTAGGATCCCAATTGATATTTCATGGCCATAAATATTATTATAAGGTCTTAGAGATGCTTTAATATGGCATTAGGGTTTAATACTAGACCTAGATTTATCTTCTTTTGGCTTACCCTCAAGGGCATCTAATTAGAACCCTAGATTTTGATTACCTTAGAGGGTGTACGAATAACATGGAAATAAAATATAATTGATTAAATACCACTTGTGGAATCTAACCTTCCTATAATCTCTTCAAAACATGAATTCACTCACCTAGCCCCATAATTAACTATTATAGGCTAGGCTAGGTCTGAGATAAAATAGTGGGTATACCCACTATTTTTATGATCTAAATAGGAGAATGGATGAATTTAACCAATAATAGTCACTATCTATAATAAATTTTAAATCTTGGACATGCCTGTAGATACCTTAGAAAACCATTTTGTCTTGACTAGTTGTAGCCTACCTACAATTCTGAGTGGTTAATAGCATGAGGGTCCTGAGTAAGATTTAATCCTTTGTTTGTTGAAATTACCATGGTGATATGATGTAAATAATGTATTTAATGACTATGGAAACTCTAAAATATTAATTTTATAACATATTATCCTCTTTCATACCTTCTCCTTATTAAGCTTAGGGTTCATGCTCAGCATGCTTATGTTATTCTCAAGTCTATGTTTGATGTTTCATTTCCCTTTGGTGTGATGACCACCAAGAGTTTTATTATTCATTTTTAATATTTCCCATTATTTTATGAACACTTGATTTTACCCTAGTCAAGATGGATATCTCAATACACACCAATAAAGCTATAGGCATTCATTTGCTTGCATTGACTATTTACAAGGATTTGAGCAATATGCTTATATATGAAGAGGGTGAAATTCAACTATTTGAAACCCTTAAAAATTGTTAAAATTACAATATAATTACATAGGGTATCCATTATATTATTCTAATAAAATTTCCTATTCCCATTAGTGATCCACATAATACCCTTGAAGACTCTTACACATTATTCTCAAGATGGTTTTCTATAGGCAACTATTTACTACTTAAACAAGGTATATGACCTATATCGATCAATTATACATGAGATCATGGTTATTTGGGGTCCCAATTGACATTTAGGCTTGATTAATATGTTTTATACTTGTAAATATAGGTGGATGAGTGACTTAGGATGACTATGGAGTGATATGGGTGTTGGAACATGGAAAAGAGGGTTGAAACACAGTGAAAAAGCAGTGAAGACAAAAAGAAATGATAGAGGTCTAAAAATGACATGAAATTAATTATTAAAACCTTTCCAAGACAACCCATATGAATATTAAATAACCTAATACACATAACAATATAAACATGACGCTTTATAGACTAGCCAAATGCTTATGTAGTTAGAAAATGAAACCTAAGAATCTCCAAGAAACATTAAAATTGGTTTAAAAATGTAGCTTTTTCTAAAAATGATTGTGTGAGATTTTGTGGCAAGGAGGTGTTAATATTGACTATGAGGATATCATGGAGGTTAAGGTTCCTTATATTAAATATATGATAATGAATTATCATGATTTTAACACTCCATTTCATACTTTTGACTATATTTGAAGGTTTTGAGGGTACCATTAAACAATATACAATACTCCCACATAGTGAAATTTAGATTTATATGAGCCTTTTTATTGAATAAACCCTAGGGAAATAAGAGACTAATGGACCTCAAAATTGAGCAAATAGGTATGGTAAATATTGACATACATAACTGATCCTTAAATGTTGTCAACTTCATTTAGTGAGAATATTCAGCATTGCTTACTATCCAAACCTATTTGAAGACTATAGACCTTGTTAGTCTATATGTTTCATGGTTACATAATCTCACATGTGTGGTCCAAAAATTTAAAAATCCATGGGAGGTTCTTCAAATACCTAGGGAAATAGGTACAACCATTGGTTTATCGAAACAAGCTAAAAATCCATCCAAATCATTTTGTTCTATTTGGCTTTTACATACATGAATGATTTTCATATCACTTAAGTTATTAAATAATGTTAATAAATATTAGGGAACCAATCAAATATCAAATGACCATGAATGAAATATTAGTATGTCTACTTCCCATGGCTAAGGGCCTAGGTCTTCATTTTTCTCTCCTTAGTATGGTCATAACATAAACTTGAAGTGTTCTCTAAGCCTTCCAATGATCTTTGTGGGAAGGTGGGTCAGTTTTGGGCTCTTTAAGCACTAGAAAACTCTATTTTATCCTTCATTTTCCATTATTTCCTTCCCACTACAAATCCTTGACTCCACCTGAGTTAGTTCATATTGTATGGATATGTACCATTTGGAAAATCTATGAATCATATAATTTTCCTATATTTTCTCAAGTTTTAGACCAAAAACCATTTTTATCATGTATTATAGAGGGAAATTAGGATTCATGCAATTATTTTAAGTCTATGGTAAAAACTAGGGAAGCTAAAAAGGCATAAATTGGCACTTGTGGGGCTCATTAGAGATGATTTAAGGATTGACCTTAGGGTGATTGGGTTTAATAGTGCATACAATGCCTTATTTATGGCTTGATTAAGCTCATGAAGTATATTAAAGGTGTAGATGGTGGTTTGGTGGTCCATTAAGGTCAAATTATGTCTCAACATGGTCAAAATATTGATTTTAGGACACATACATGATCTTAAGGAGGCATATCAAATGAATATCATGCTAAAATATATAAGGAGACCTTTAGAACCTACCAAAGACCTCAATTGGACTCCAAAAAATTCTCATATTCTTAAAAGTTTGAAAATTAACATACCTAACATGATTGGGAAACTCAAAAGTGTTTACAATTCTTCAAAGGGATGCCTTGTCAACTCACCTCCATTATGGTACCTTTGAATGTTGAAGATTCATCAAATTGATAAAGGGCCTATATAAATGTTTAATCATTATAAAAATAATTGACACAAGTCTGAACAAAGGTGAGGGGGAACATAAAGCATCACACAATCATGAAAAGTTAGTTAACCTATTTGAACAACCGAATATCATAGGTTGAATACCAACCATGAGGACTAATGATGGATTGGGACTCTAAAACTTTAGGTTGACCCCTTTCTAGGTTTAAAACTAGAAAGTGGTCAACACTAAGTACTTGTTTATAATATTTATTTTTATTTTTAAAAAGTTTAAACTAAGTCAATTCTATTACAAATAAATGGATATATTTGATACATATTTCTACCCTGAATTACTATAATTAGACCTTTACCAACCTACAATCTACATTTACTAAGACCTCAGAAGTTAAAACAATAAGATAGTGTTAGCACACCAAAAATTTGTATTTAATTGAACTTTCTCAAAGGATATTTCCCCTTTAAAGAGGACCATAATAGTGGGGTGATAACTTTTTAAAAACAAATGTTGTATGCTTTTTTAATCTAATATATTCATTAATTTTATTATTGAGTTTTGAGGTTCTTAACATCTATTATCAAAGCATTTTCTGGGGCCATTTTGTTTTGTTATAGTAAATTCTATGATTTAGGGCATATTATTGTAGTCCAATTTATGATTTCAGCTTGCCCTAATGGGAAATTAATGATAAAAAAGTGGTAATATAATGGTGACACTAATATCATACCCTAGATCTACATTATCGATGGTTGTTGATTTATTTTAACATTTGTTTATTTATGTGAGAACATGTTAGTGGTAACATTTTTCTAAAACATTTTTGAGTGTATAGATATCAAATTTGAGTCCAAAGCATCCATATCTTGGATTTATATTTGATAAGGCTATAGAGACCATTATGCTAATATATGCATTATTTTTCAAAGGATTTGTTACTTTGATCCATATAGACTAGACAATATGGATTTGGTGTTGGAATTATCTGATATGTATTTCCATATTTTGGTATTTTGATCTACAAATTTTTCACATATGAAGTTTTTTTTTTGACCATGTAGATCTTAGTTTACATTAAATTATTTTTTGATTAGATCTATATCAGCTATGTCAACCATTCAACATCAATTTTGGAGTGGGAGATCTATTCCATTATTTTTTAGTCAACATATATTGACTCCATTTGACATTGAAACTTAGCCTTACTTAAAATATGATAGTGGCCATCATTTTAAGTCTAGATTCAACTTAGATCCAAATTAAAACTCTTGATTTATATCCCCCTATGCAGTCTTGCCCAACTATCCTTAGTGTTCCACATTGAGACAAACCATTAAGAGATGGATCCATATTACATCCAATGTAGATATGTCTCAACTTATCATTTCAATAGGTTTATATCACAATATAGCTTAGATATTTACATTTACCTTAATCACCCCTCATTTTCATGGTATTGAATAATGATTGTGGCATAGATATCAAATTGTTCCATGTTTGTCTCTCTTCCACATAGTGGTGACATATCCTCTTGGTGTTTTAGATTCCAGTTAGTTTGAGTTATTTATGACCTCTCATGGTATCATTTCTAAATTTACAACTATAAGATCACTATTTATCCCAAAATATGGTTTTTCCTTCTTGAAAACCCATATTTTCTCATCCCATGGTTTCAATCCAAGCTTGTGGTTTCTCATATTACACAGTGTCTTATTAAAAAAAAGAAAGAAAGAAAGAAAGAAAGAAAGAAAGAAAGAAAGAAAGAAAGAAAGAAAGAAAGAAAGAAAGAAAAGGTTTATAAAAATTATAGATCCCATATAAATAATTCACCATTATGATTTTATCATCATGCTAGTCATTTTAAGGGGTATTTCAAAATTTTCAACAAAATATCCCATATAAAAGAAACCTTTCTTCCAGTAGTCCAAAATAATGCTTTTGAAACATTTTTTTATCAACTATGCAGAATCCAAATTTACAACTATAGGATCACTATTGCTCCAAAAATGTGGATTCTAATTACTATAAACCCAAATTAATTATCATCCCATGGTTTCAACCCAATCCTTGGTTTCTCATATTATAAGGTGTCTTGTTAAAAAAAAGATTGTAAAAATTCTAGAGCACATAGGTAGAGTGAACCATTATTATTTTCTCATCATGATAGTAATTTTAAGGGGTATTTAATAAATTTCAAAAAGTTAATTCACATAGAAAAAATAATTTTTACCAATAGTCCAAAAAATGTTTTTAAACTTCTTTTATAAACTACGTGGAAATTACACCATTGTAATTGTCTTGTCAAGCCAATCAATTTGACATATAACTTCACAAAAACTCATGAGGATCCATTTTTTTAGAGATAATTATATTTATGATCAAGAATTGTGGTTTTAATTTAAGGATCTCTATTTTCACTCTAAATATTAGTGAGTGTAATTATCCCTTTCTCTTGATGATCTTGCATATAATTGGTTTGTTCAAAACCAAAAAGAATGCAATAATTTTACATGGGAAGACATGGAAAAAGCTTTCCTAAAATAATGGAAAACTACAAAGTAAAAACATGAGCATGATGATAATGTAAAATGGAGGGAATAAACATAAATATAGTAGTATAATATGAGTAGGAAATAACTACATGGATTTATTCATAGGAAAGTTGCATCACATTTCAAGAATATTTCTATTACTTAAATGAAAGTTATTTAATTGGTATTCTCCTCATAGAGTATTATATACACAAGTTTGGAAATTATTTTCTCTTTCCCTCAAATAATTCAAAGTTATCCAAAGACATTTTTCCAATTTTTATTCATGATTTACCACAAGTGTTGTTCTAGTCATTATACATTTTTGGTCACATTATTCTAGTTGATGGAATTTTATTTATTTATCCACATAAAGATACTACCATTGAATATGAACATCAAGTTAGAGTTTTTTAGTTTATCAAAATATTGTTGATCATATCCAATAAAATATGAAATAAGTGGAATAAAAAAAAGATAGATGGACAAGCCTCAATTTCATCATCAACATATTTTGATAAGTATATCTTATCATGTTTCAAGCACGAAACATGTTAAGGTGGTGTTTAACCCTAAATTTTATGTGCTAGGTATAAAGTTAGAAATATATAATAGTCCAATCAAAAGGGTGATAAACTAATTATAAAATGATAATTAATTAAAAAACTATAAAAATAATATTATAAATTTATACAATTGAGATTTATAAATATAATAAACTATAAATATTAATAGATATTTCAATAAATAAAAAATAATGGTATTTATCTAGTTTACTTTGCATATATATATATATATATATATATATATATATATATATATGTATATGTATATGTATGTATGTACGTGTATATATATATATATGTATATATATGTATATATATATATATATGTATATATATATAGATGTATATATATATAGATGTATATATATATATGTATGTATATGTATATATATATATATGTATGTATGTATATATATGTATATATATATGTATATATAGATATGTATATATATATGTATATGTATATGTATATATATATGTATATATGTATATATGTATATATATATACATGTATATATATATGTGTGTGTATATATATATATATATGTATATATATATATATTTATGTATATATATATTTATGTATATATATACACACACATATATATATACATGTATATATATATATACATATATATACATATTTATATATATGTATATATACATATATATACATATATACATATATATATACATATACATATACATATATATATATATACATATCTATATATACATATATATATATATACATATACATACATATATACATATATACATCTATATATATATACATATATATATTATATGTATGTGTGTGTGTATATATACATATATATATATATATATTTGGGATATAAATAGGTGTAAAGTATGTAGGATTTATATTTATTATCATTCGTCATATTCTAAAAGTTATACTATATATCCACATACACTTTCATTAGATTTGGACACTATCATCGATGTTAGTTTTTTATTGTGATGGAGGTGTCTAATATGGAATATAGGTTAGATCTAGATATGACCACTTCTATGTTTTTTATCACATTTATTTTGATGTATTTATACATATAATATTTTCTATCAATCTATTCTAATTTATCAAAACATTGGCTCTTCACCCTTATTCATCCTTGATTGAGTTTATTGAAAACTAGGTTAGTGCATTCATGGTGTCGAGCTGCCCCATAGAACCCTCTATCAATTAGAATTACATACATATTTAATAATCCAAGGAGGGCCTTATAATTATATAGTTATCCCCTATATATGGGTAAGTGTGTGCACAAAGGTGATATATACTATATTAAGAAGCATGTAATTATCTAACTTGAAATTTTATAAAATTTACTCAAGGGATGCTCTTTGAATTTTGTAGACCTAAAATTTGACTACTTATATGCTTGATATGAAAATAAGGATGAACATGGTAGAATAAGGTGTATTTTTAGTTGATTTATTTATCTTTGGTAGGTGTTTTCTTGGTATTTTGTAGATGATAATGATAACACTTAAACTTATATTTGTACCACACCTTTTGAAAATATCTCACTATAGGGTTCAATAAGACAAATAGGCTAACTTATAGGATTTTAATCATTTGAAATTTTTACAAATTTTGGAATGTGGACACTAGATAAGGATATAGACACTAATGTTAGTGGTAGTGTCCTTCTATGGCTGGTAATGTCCATAAGGCTATAAAATAACTACTAATTTAAAATTAATACTGAAGGATGTTTATCAAGTTTTAAGTTTTCTATGTAGTATACGAGACCTAGATCATTAGAATTATATGGATTAGACTAATATATAAGCATTTAGGCACAATTAGATGGTGGATGTGAGAATTTTATCAATAGGAAAGTCTAAAATTTAAGTGTATATCCTTGATTGATATCTATCAAATGTAAAATATTGAGATGTTATAAATATTAAGTTTTAGTATCTACAAGGGGATGGAATGTAATGTACTTATTGTGATGATATTATGATTTATATTTATGGATGGATATTCCAACATGTGGCAAAATCCTCTTTTTCATGCATGTAATTATTATAATAATAAACATCTAGTCGGGTTTTGGCCACTCAACATGCCCTAGAGGGGGGTTTTGGGCCACTCAACATTACATAGCAATGGTTAACAACCATAATAATAATTATTGGCTAGAATGAGAATTAGTATAAATAGGGTGCATAGTCTATTATTAGGACATGAATAAATTTTATTTAAATAAACTTGATCAAATGATGTCTCCCTCTCGTAGAGGCACACAATAGTATATTTATTTGTTCCCAATAAAATAATTGTATGTTATTGTTTAATGTAATATATCAAGTCATTATATTCTTGAGTTGTGAGATTATTAAAAATGAAATTTGTTAGCTGGACATA
>JARHVA010005639.1:300000-465000 GCA_037957365.1 Torreya grandis | reverse complement strand
TAAGCATAAACTAAATTTATTACGCTTAAATAGTCTAAATATGGAAATTACAACTTTTTTAGATATAGAATTGAGAAAGAAGTGATGTACTTAGCGTGTTTTGATGTTAATGTAGATTTGGATATAGAATAGGTAGAAATTAGGATAGAATGAAATTCTAAAATAATCATCAAACTCTATATATGATGATTCAAGCACTTTGGATTGTAATGTTAGCCTACGAAGGTTGTTTCAATGTTATTGTTAAGGTTTAACACTAGTGTTACATATGATGGAAAAAAATGTAACCACCTAGATTCTTTTTAGGTTTGCTTCACATTCACTCTAGTGAATTAAAATTTGGGTTATGCATTATTTTTCCTTGTGAAATAATAAAACTATATATTTTTATTTTTAGAGTGATCTTGGGGGAAAATAGGTTAGGGGGCACATGGTGTCAAACTACCCCAAATACCCCTCTATCAATGGGCACTACCTACATATTTAATACTTTGAATAGTGCCTCAAATTTATGTAGTTCAACCCGACATGATGCCTTAGGTTTGAATCATACATTACATGAAAATCAAGTACAATAGTAACCTAGCTTGCAACTTATAAAATCACGCTCTTGGGTTGATCATTTAGTAATTTAGACATGTATATGTGATGTACCTATAATTGGTATGGAAATAGGGAATCTTTGATTAATCGAATGCTTCATAAAGTCCTTTGGATAAGTTTCCTTGGTCCTTTTGGTCATTTTATAGGTGATGAATGAATGATGGTTGATGTTGTATTTATATCAATCTCTTTGGAGTAATAAATTACATTAAATCACTCAAGATAAACATTAAGATATGTTTATTTTGTAAAATAGATAACTTTAGGGCATTAAACACCTACATCTAGATAGGATAGTAATGTCAACACTATTATCTGTCATAGATGGTAGTGTCCAAAGAGCATGAAAATAGGTATAGGTTTTAAACTTACAGATATGGAAGATAAATACATTTTAATTATTTTGGGAAAGATATAATACTTATGTCATCAACATAACACTATTCAGACTAAGATATATAGGCCAAGGGACATAAAGAAATAGTAGATATGAGACTTGTAGAAGTGAGAAAGGTAAAAAAAATTGAGAGGAACAACTAAGGTCTAATTTTTCCAAGTGTAAAATACTGAGGTGTTATATAATAATAAAATATCATCTACATTACCCTTAAGCTACTAATGAAATTTCTAGTTCAAAGGAAAGGAATGTGTACTTGGGTGTGTATAAACACCTTGTCTTTACGTGTGCCCAATTTGGTGATTGACTTGAAACTAGGAGAATGTTACAATATAAAATCAATTCATATAATCTGGGTTGAAAGTAATTGAAAATAGATTAAAATTAAAATATCATGTTTTAGGAGTACACCTATGTGTTAATGTAACTACTTTGCCTATTAAACAAATATTTTGAAAAATATGTATCATTGCAAGGCTCTAAAACTAAACTTTGGATAAATATGTATAAATATTTAAATTTCATATATTTAAGGAGATAGATAAAGAGATAGATAGATAGATAGAGAGAGAGAGAGAAATATAGTGTAAGGAACATACCTCCAACTTTGGAGTAAAGTGAGTTTCCACCTGGGAATTGATATTAGCTCAATTGTGCAACCCAATGATACTCATAACCTGGTGAGACTAGATTATAAATTCCAAGTTGAAAACTTATATTTATTGAGTCATTTTATCACCTCAACCATACCAAAATCTGAACCATATATTTCAATAGATTGTCTCAAATAAAAAACCATAAAAATATGTGGGGTATTAGTACAAAAATGTATATGATATGTAACAATCCATATAAGGGTTTTAAAATCTAAAACTTATTTGAATTTTTCAATATTAAGTACATGTTTAATAACATATACACCTTAAATATGTCCCATTCTAAAATTATGTAGACAATAGTACCTAAGTATATAATTATGACACAATTATGAATCTAAATCATATAATTATGTGCATTGGCCAATTTCGATAATTGTGTAAGTGTGAAGAACATGATTCCAAAGCATGCCCCCATTATATATGGAAAAATATAAAAATTGATATAATTACTAATGTGGATGAAATATTTTAAAAAAAATCCCCCATTTTAAACTAGAGATGTTGAATACTGAATAGGTGTGGAGAACATGCTTCTAAAGTATTCCCCCATTGAATCTAGGAATTTATATAAGTACCATTTACTAAATGATTTTCAAGAAAATGCTTACAAACTATGCCCTGACTAAATATGATAAATTTTAATGTGTGGATCCATGCCCATATGGCATACCACACTAAATATATAAAATGATATAAGTACCATAAATTGGATGAGTGTGGAAAACATGATTTTTTTATCATTGTCATTGATTAAGGGAGAGATTACTAAGTATTGTCATTGAGTGTTAAGTTATGATATTTAATGTTGGAATTGATGTCAAAGGTTATTGTTCAAGTAATACTTGAGGTGTGTATATTAATTAGTTTTGTTGTAATCATAGTGAGTGTTATTTTTATATGAGAGCAATGATGAGAGAATGTTGTTTGAAGAATGTTTTAATATCAACTTGACTAAAATCTTTGAGAAGAAACATGAATGAGTAAAGAAAAAAATAAATAAATGTAAAACATATTATAATTATTTTTATAGACCTTGTGAGATGGTATTTTTAGGTGGCATGATGATACGAGTGAGCTCTAAAGAATAAGTTGTGTGTTCTAAAGATCTATGTAAGTAATTTTGAAAATCCTCCAAATTAGATATGAATATGAGAATGCTCTGAAGAACACTTGGTAGTGTTTGAGCATGAGAGAGATTTTATGATTTTATATTGAGGTGTTTACGACCTCAAAAAATATCAAAAGGTTAGCTATAAATATCTATGTTTGTAATTCTAAAGATGATATGAAGATCCCAGTCATGCTCCAAATATCTATAAGTATCTCTGAAGATGTTATGTTGAAGTTATGAAGAAGAGTGACTTTATGAGGTTACTTAAGAATATAAAAGAGACTTTGAATCATTGGATAGCTTTAAGGGGAAGCTTATAGGGTGGCTATAAAGTCTTATTCTAGGCATAATAAGACTTTCAAGCCAAGGCTTAGAAAGCAAGAAGAGAGATGGTGGATAGATGAGGTAATAGGACTAATTTCAATGACATAAGTGAGTAGGTGAAAAATGATATAGGTGAATAAATGTTTTCTAAGTATGTTAATGAAGTTTTAGGTCATGATTTGTAAGAAAATGCATGAAAAGTATTTCAACATTTCTCGAGTTCACAAAATGAAGAGTTGTCTACTTGAGAAGATTTTCTCAGTTCTCATTGGGATGTGAAGTATCTACATTATAACCTTAGATATTAATGGTATATGATGAAGGTCTATATCGCAATATTCCAATAATTATTTTTTATAAAAATAAAATAAGTTTCATGAATGATCATTAAGATTGGAAGATGGTCTAAACCCTCATCAAACCCTAACAGTGACTTGATGTTGAATATCATGTTCTAAATATCTCTAAATGGTTTGATATGATCAAATAAGTGATTATATACTAAGACAAACTCTACCAATCATCTCAAGGTGTGATTGTATTTGTAGGTGAGTGAACACATCCAATAAGAAAGTGCTTGTCTTTTAGATATTTATTATAATAGACATAGTTGATCAAGTCAAAGTTGTTTAGTGGATAAAGATAAAAGTATGAGATTTTTATTTGTTGTTCATGAATATTTTTGGATATGTTCTATATCTTATTTTTGAAAATTTTGTGATCAAAATTTTCTAGTTGTTAATAGATGTAGTGGTATAGACAATAAGGAAATTAGATAGATGTGATAAGATGTTTCTTGATGTCTTGTCATGTGAGATTAATGCATTGAATTACATGATTATGTTGTTTGGGTATTTATCTATATATCCATGCTTTGAAAAATCTTGTAAGATGAAGTGAGAGGTTGAAATATTCAAGCTAAAATGGCTTATTTGATTGAGTTGAGTCTATGACAGATAAGGTTAGTAGATTGGTATGTTAGACTAATAGTTTTCATTAGATCTCATGATATAATTGGTTGATATTTATCTATGGATATTATAAGATTATTTCCATTCATTGAAATACATTTAATTTATTCAATCATATGTTATATTTTCATGTTTCCTTAACTATGTTTTTACAGATAGTTGGCAGTTCTAAGTGAACATCTTACAGAGAAGTGTTTGAGCCTATTTTCCCTAAGTTAAAGCATCAGATGAAGTTTTTGATAATATTGAGGTCATTAGGCTTTTGAATATATAATTTTTTTTCATATTTTTTGATAAACTTGAGTATATGGCTTGATTGTTTAAGATAGAGTTTTTGTATATGCATAAGCCTTTTATATGTAGTGATTTAAGAAAGGGTTAAAGTGGTGATTGGATGAATTAAAATAAGGATATTCATGATCTCAATATTTAGTCAGAAGATATCAACACAAGGTTCTAATCAAATGAATTTGAGTATAACCTGTTGAAGGACAAAATGAGTAAGTTTGAGAGAGAACATGAAAAGTCATAAAAAATCAATAATATCAAAAAACCAATTAGGTATCCCAATGCAATAAATGATAAGTCATCTTGGAACCATGGTAAGTATAGGAGTGTTGTTTATTACATATATTACTAGACAAGACATATTTTAATATTTTTCTCTAATAAAGTTCAAAGGCATACAAGATTCAATAAGATACATGAAGATTTTAGAATATACAAAAAGGATTAAACATTGGTATGGAAGCCAAAGCAAGTTGGAACTAAACATATTGAGCTCAAGAATTAAGATCAACCATTTTCCAAGAAGGAATAGAAAGCCAAAGATGATATCCCAAATTTCCTTTCACATTCAAAATGAAGGCATGAAATGGTAAAAAGATAGTGCTTAATCAAGCCACATGATGCGATACAAAAATAATTTTATCACATTAAATAAGAATGTTGTAGGAAAAATGAGGTTTAGAGATAATACAACTACTAATATAGTTTTAAAAGGTGTCATAAGTTTGTATAATGGAAAAAACAAAGACCTAGAATGTGCTACATGTGGAAGGTTTGAAACATATCCTACTTAATATAAGTCAAATGTGCACTCAAGGACACAAACTAACCTTTCATGATGAAATATGTGAGAAAAGAAGAGACAAATTAAGAAGGATGATTGACAATTCTAAGAGAACTCATAAAAACTTATATGTACTGAATGAGATAAGAAGGAGAGATGTTTCATGAGAAAGATGGAATCTGGCCTATGACACAGAAGGCTAGGACACCTAAAATTTTACTATCTGGTCATAATTAGCACTAATAAGTCTATGAATAACCTTCTAAAGATCATCAAACCCACAAACATTCTTTACAAGGCATGTCAACATGATAAGTAGACTAAAATAAGGTTCAAGTCCAAGGAGTACTCTACCGTAAAACCCTTGGAGATAATCCATACTAATCTCTATGGGCCTATGATAATTTAAAGCATTAAAAAAGTTAGATACTTCGTGTTACTAATTGATGATTACATACGAATGACTTAGGTTGCTTTCCTGAAAGAGAAATTTGAAGCTCTTAACAAGTTTAAAACATTCAAGGCTCTTGTTGAGAATGAAAAATGGGAAAATAAAGTGCTTAAGATCTGATAGATGAAGAGAGTTTTGGTCTAATGATTTTGATGAATTTTTTAAGGTTCATGGAATGATAATACAATTATCTATAGCTAGGACACATCAACAAAATGGGGTAGTTGAAAGGAAGAATATAATAGTTCAAAAAATGACTAAAACTATGTTTCATTAATATATATTATCTAATGGATATTGGAGAGAGGTAGTTAGAACTATTGTCTATATTTTGAATTTATGAAATATGAGGATAAATGGTAACAAGAATTCCTATGAACTATGGAAGGGTAGACATGCAATTGTGGAACACTTTAAATTTTTAGGGAGAAAATATTTCATCAAAAGAGATGATGAAAACTTGGGTAAGTTTTATTCTAGATTTGATGAAAACATATTCTTAGGGTACTCATTAGTGAGCTCAGCCTATATATGATATAATAAGAGAATACAAAATATAGTGGAAAGTATAAATGTAAAGGTTGACAAGACAAGAACATCTCACTCACATTTAAACAATACTTCAAAGAATTTGGACTTCAAAAATGATGAGGATACTATAGAAGTTTATGAGGAGGAATAAGAAGCTAAATCAAGATAGGACTCAAAATTACATTCCAGATAGATTCAAAGAGATCATCTTAAATCTCAAATCATTGGCAACAAGACTATAGGTATGCAAACAAGTATAAGATTGCTAAGTAATCTAAATCAACTCAATGTTACTCTATTATCCAAGAATGAAACTAAGAATGTTACAAAAGAAAGGAAGGATAAATATTGGATAGATGTTATGAATGAGGAGTTAGATAAGATAGAGAAGAATTAAACTTGTAATTAATTCCTAGGCTTAATGACAAAAATGTCATTGTTAAAAAATGGGTGTTTAAAGACAAGCTTAATGAATATGGTTAAGTCATTAGGAACAAGGCTAGATTGGTATGCAAGGGATATGCATAGGTTAAAGTGGTAGATTTTGAGGATACCTTTGTACCAATATCTATATTGGAGGTAATAAAATTATTTTTAGCCTATACAGGATTCAAAGGATTCAAAGTATACTAGATGGATGTCAAATCTACCTTTTTGAATGGGAATATAAAAGAAGTGTACATTGATAAAATTGAATGGTTCTCTTTAATAGATAAAAAATACTATGTTTGAATATTGAAAAATGATCTATATGGTCTAAATCAAGATCATAGAGCTTGGTATTCTAGGCTAGACAAGTATCTGATGGATCAAGGATTCAAAACAGGAGTTGTAAATAGTAATCTATATGTCAAGATAGAAGATGACCATCAGCTGATAGTAGTTATATATGTGGATGACATCATATTTAATAGAAATAATGAAAACATGACAAATGCCTTTACACAAGTGATGAAGAAATAATTTGATATGTCTATCTAGGAGAACTATCATTCTTTCTTGGGTTGCATGTCACCAAATCTAAAAAAGGGTATATTTATCTCATAAGTCAAGTACATTAAAGAGATGTTAAAAAAGTCTAATATGGAATATTATAAGGTAGTTATCACACCCATGGTCAAATGATGTAAGTTAATCAAGGAAGATTAGTTTTTAAAGGTCAATCAAATGTCCTATAGGTCAATGATTGGAAGTATATTATATACCACTAATTCTATACCTGACATCATGCAATAAGTAGGTTTTGTGGAAAGATTTCAAGAAAATATAAAGGAAAATCATGTAAAATTAGTCAAAAGGATAATTAGGTATCTCAAGGGAACTATATAATATGGATTATGGTATCTAAAAGGCAAGGAGTTTAACCTTATATCCTACATAAATTTAGATTGGGTAGGAAGAATAGATGATATGAAGAGTATTAGTGGAGAAGATTTCTTCTTAGGAGGATTCCTAGTGTCATGAGTAAGAAAAAAAAAACCATCAATAGCTTTTTCCACTTGTGATTCTAAGTGCATTTCAATATATTCATTTTTCACATAGGTCTTATGGATGAGACAAATTCTAAGAGAATATAAGGTAGAGTATGATGGTCTAAGCCTCATCTACTATGACAATCAAAGTAATATAAGTGTCTCAAATAACCCTATCATGTACTCAAGAACCAAAAACATTCCCATCAGATATCATTTTATAAGAGAGTAGCTAAGTGAACAAAGTGTTCAACTTGGATATGTTTTTACACAGGATCAAATCATAGACATTCTAACCAAACCAATACCAAAATAGCTTTTAAACATCTAATATAGGAATTCGGTATAATTATTTCCCCTAGAAATCATTAAGAAATTGAGGGGGGATAATCATGCTCATTACCTTCATGTACAGGTGTGTTTTCTAAAGAAGGTATGTATGGTTTTAGGGAAAGTTTTTCAAGTTGTTAACTAAGATTTATTTGTGTTGAAGTGGTCTTGTAATTTAAAGTTTATTCTGAAAGAGATGATAGTTGTAGAATATTTTTTACATTAATGTCAAATGGAGATAAGGATAAAAAAAGCAAGAAAAGGGAGAAAAGGGAGAGAGATCAAAAAAGGTGAAAAAAAGGGGCAAGATCAGAAAGGGTGAAAAAGAAAAGGCAAGAACTAGGTCTAGTAGATGATTGCCATCAAAAATTGATTGATAGAGTTTTATGAGTATGCTTTCCATCAATGATAAAGGGGGATATTGTTGAACATTATATTTGATTAAGGGAGAGATTGTTAAGTATTATAATTGAGTGTTATGTTTTGATATTTAATGTTGTCATTGATGTCAAAGGTTATTATGAAGATGCATGGTTCTTTCATTGATATCAATCTAATATCATTGATGTCAAAGTGTCTTTGTCAAGTAAGCCTTGAGGTATGTATATTGATGAGTTATATTATAAGAATAGTGAGTGTTTTTATTGTATGATAAAAGTGATGAGATAATTTTGTTTGAAGAATGTTCTAATATCAGCTTGAGGGAAATCTTTGAGAATAAACATGAATGAGTAAAGGTAAGTCTATAAAATGTAAAGAATATTTTAATGTTTTTATGTAGACCTTGTTATATGGTATTTATAGGTGGAATTATGATATGATTGAGCTCTAAATAAGAATCTATGTGATTTGAAGATCTGTGTAAGTAGTTTTGAAGATTCTCCAAATGAGTTATGAAGATGATAATTTTTTGAAGAACACTTGATAGTGTTTGAGCATGAGAGAGAGATTGTCTAAGGTTATACATGAGGTTTTTATGAACATGAAAATGATTATAAGGTCAGCTCTAAAGATCTATGTTTATAGCTCTAAAGATGATACGAAGATCCTAGTCATGCTCCAAAGATCTCTAAGTAGATTTGAAGGTGTTATGTTGAAATTTTGAATAAGAGTGAATGTATAAGGTTGTTGGATCATACAAAATATACTTTTAAACATAATAAATTTTCAAGGTGAAGCTTATAGGGTGGCTAGAAGGTCATATTCTAGGCCTAATAAGACTTGCAAGCCAAGGCATAAAAAGAAAGTAGAGAGATGGTGGCCAGATGAGGTAATATGATTAGTTTATATGAAATAATTGAGTAGGTTAATACTAATGAGGTTACTTAAGTTATTTTAAGTATGTGTATAAATTTTTAGGTCATTATTTCAAATAAAAGTCTTGAAAAGTATTTCAAGGTTTATTGAGTTTACAAATTGAAGAGTTGTCTACTTGAGAAGGTTTTCACAGTACTCATTGGCACATGAATCATCTACATGCGAACCTAATATTATCATGGTATATTATGAATTTTTATATACAAATATTCTAATTATTGGTTTCTGGAAAGAGTAGCTAAGTTTTATGAAAGATCATTTCAGATTGAAAAATGATCTAAATCCTCATAAAAACCTAACAGTGACCCAATGTTGAATATAATGTTATAAATATATAAAAATGGTTTGATATTATTAAAAAATTATTTTATGTTTAATTCAACTTGCCTAATCATCTCTAGGTATGATTGGTTTCTCAAGTGAGTGAGCACACCTTACAAGAAAGTGCTTATCTTTTAAAGATTTGATTTAGTAGACAGAGTTGATCAAGTCAAAATTTCTAAGTGGATGAAGATAAAAGTATAAAAATTGTATTTTTTTATTAATATTTATGGATAAATTTAAAATATCGAGTGTATAAAGTTTGTGATCAAAATTAGCTAGTCACTAACAAACCTAGTAGTGCAGACAGTAAGGAAACCAAACATATGTGAGAACATGTTTCCTAATGTGTTTTCATGTGAAAGTGATGAATTAAATGTCATGATGATTTTTTTTTGGGTATTTAATGATATATACATTGTTTTCATAATATTATATCTTCCTAAGAGGTTGAAACATTGAAGCCAAAATGGCTGATTTGATTGAGTTGAGTTTATGAGAGAGAAGGACAACATATTAATCTACAAGACCAATAGTTTTCATTAAATCACATGATATTATTAGTTGAGGTTTATTTTAGGATATTATTATATATTTTTTATACATCAAAATCACTTTAATTTATTCAATCATATTTTATATGTTCATGTTTCCTTGATTATGTTTTTGGAGACAGATGGCAATTTTGAGTGAACATCTTATAAAGAAGTGTTTGAGCATGTTTACCCTAAGTTGAAGCATCAAATTAATATTGTGATTACCTTGAGGTCATGAGTTTTTTTAATATATAATTTATTTCCATGTTTATTTGTAAAAATTGAGCATATGCCTCAGCTTTTCAAGATAGAGTTTTTATATATGCATAGGCCTTTTATATGTAGTGATTTTAGAAAGGGTTCAAATGGTGATTGGACCTAAAAAGTGTTTTGGACCTAAATTAAAGTTAGATAAGGTATATTAGAGTGGAATATTATGTTTTCCTATCATAAGAGTTTTATTTATATGCTTTAATAAATAACAAAGGGTAATGTGTTGTTAAGAAGATCTATTAGGTCTTCATAAGCCTAAAAGAGGAGTAAGGGCTAATTGATTTATGTCCAACATATTGTAGTTATTGATTCATTATTAAGGCATGTTATTTTTAATATGAAAATACCTATTCATTTTTTACCTAATTCATTTGAATGTATAACCAACTAAGAAGGATATGATCAAGTGACTTGTATAAAAGCAAGGTAGTTTAGGGCAATTTGGTATGATTAGAGCATGTTAAGTGTGGGAGATAAAAAGAGGATAATAATATTATATGGATGATTTTGGATTATAATTATGTAATAAAAATCATAAAATAAGTGTTATGAATATATAACATAGGCTATGGAAGTAAGGATCAATGTTAGAAGACCTAATCAAGCTATGAAAAGGGCTAGTTGAGTGAAGAAAGTTAAAGGCTAGTTTGAGAGGGATAGAAGAGAGTAAATAGATGGAGTATATCATCACATGTTGTATAATCAACAATGATTATTTAAGTTAATAAAAAAATCATGTGGCTAAGTTGGTACTAAGTCATCTAGGGGGTTGTTACCTCTTTTCATGTTAGTGTTTACTAAAGCCTAGCTAAGTTGGTGGTGAGATAGTTGGGGTCGGTACTCCATGTGAAGTTGTTACTTCACTAAATATTTATATTTTTATATAGGATTGTATTCCATTTACCTCATTAGTGGGTTTTCTACCCCTAGAGGGTTTCCCACATATATGCTGTGTTTAAGTTTTTCATGTTTTTATTATTTGGTGCTTATGATTGATAAGATGTACACACATGTCAAAATGGTTCATATATAGTCAAATGGAATTAAATGAAAAGTTCTTAAGACTAATTCACCCCCCCCCTTATTAGTAATCTTATTTCTAATAGCTTCCAAAGTAGGGATCCAATGAGTTTGGAAATTGTGCTAAATGTGTAGAACACGTGTCTATGACATGTCCACACTTATATACCCCCTTAAGGTGGGGGAAAGATAGGAACTGGTAGTTACCTCACCTTAAAATGATAAGACAATTGTATAATCTATGAATGTAACTGTGTATCATATATAATAGGAAATGTCTAGTAAATGTATTAATGAAGTGAATATAAGTAATGTGATCACATATATTCATAATATGTATGATAAATATCATGGTGATGTATAGATAATAATAATACAAGCTTAAAAAGGAAATAAACACACATACAAGAGCACTCAAAATCATGTCAAAAGGCAATGATCCACAGAGACTAAAAATAATGGAATCTTCAAATGATTTATAATCGAAGGGACATGACTTAGTCAAATGTCCATAAAGGCAAGGATGACATAGATAAATGTTGATATAATAAATAATGACATATGTAAATTTCTATGAAAAAATACATAGTCATAGTGTCGTAAGCAAAGGAGCATATTCAAATGCTTGAAGAAGAAAGACAAGACACTTAAGGAAGTGCATAAAGTAAAACATAAGGAACCATAATAAACATATCATAGTAGCCCATGGATCTAATTATTATGAAAATATATGTCAAGTTTATATCATATTAGGTACCCCATGTAATATATAATCATGGATAATATGAATGTTTAAGTATATATGTAAGCTCAAACATGATAATGTAGAGTGATCATCGAACCATATAACCTATGTGTATCAATATCAAAGAAGCATATGATTCAATTATCCATATGACATGAGTAGAAGGAATGCCTGACATCTGAATTATAAATCTATCACATATCTATGTATCCATGTATGACACTTGAGTATAATTGTAACACACATGTGTATATAATAGTATATTATTAAGTCATCCATCAACATATAAATAACACATGGATGCCAAGGAGCCACTTGAGCATGTAAGTGTTTAACGTTTGTTTTTAAATTATGAATGTTTTTTTTTTTATATTTTTAGAATTTTGTAAGAGGAAATATCATCTTATGATGCCATACAATGGATGGTCATGGATATCTCCCCCATTATGAATCTTACCACCTTAAGTTGTATATTTTACATTGGTTAAATCATGATTCGATAGGTTTAAAAGTTACATAGCATGTTCTTCCTCACATTTTTCATGTGTATTACATAAAATAATGTTATCACTTGAAATATTTATTAATTTTCCTTCATGAGGAAAGGTAATATCTTGTTGATTTAGATCAATTTTTACTTCCATTTGGTATAGATAAATAGTTCATATTGTAAGTGTATATGGAGATGTGGTAGGCATAACCCAAACCCATTTATGAATTAATTATCACTCTAATAAATTGGTATTAGTATGTTTCCCAAGGATTATTTCCAAATGATATTATTTTTTAGGTATTTTAGTCCAAAATCAAGATTTAGAAAATTATTTATAATACACATGATTTTTATTTACGTAGGATCAATATGGTTATGCCAAAAATAAGAACCAACCATGTATAATGTAACTATTAAATATTTTTTATGTGGATGATTTATGAGTTTTTTTAAACCTAATGTCTTTGGAAGATCCTCATATTTAATATTTTATTCATCAATAAGATCTCGTATCTTATGCTTCAAAGTAAATCAATGGCTTATAAAATGCATGTCCCTGATGATAGTGAAAATAAGCATTCACATCATATCCTTTATGTAGAGGTCAAATCATATCAACCTCTATATGATGAGTAAGATATATAATATCAAAATCTATTTACCATAGAGTAATGTATCTGATAACTTAGATAAACATGTAAATTATCTTTTTGGTACATTAGATAACATAGACTGATGTGTCAATTTTTGACTCATATTAAACAAATTTTAGTTTACTATTATCTATTTATTTTACCATTTCATAGTATTTTAATGGAATATGATATGTCAAACATGTGTAAAGGATTGCTTGATGTCAAAACTTTAAGCATGTTTGAAATGTAGAGGCAACCGCATAAATTTTATGTATCCAAGTCCATCCCAATAGAATGTTTTTATTAAAGGTAAAAGAGGGTTTTACATGGACCATAATTGTATAAAATATCATAAATCTTGGTAATAAAATTAGATAAGCATTGAATCTTGAGAGAATAAATTTAAAGGAACACATAAAAACCTAAACAACCAAAACATAACTGAAAAACAATTTATAAATAACAACAAACGATAAGAAAAAGATGCTCTTGAAACTTATCAACTAGTAATCTTTCAATCCTTTTAGGTCTTGCTCCATTATTAAATCATCATATTTAAATTAAGGCCCAAGATGTTGGTAGAATTTTAATCTTATTCTTTCATTTCATTGCCTTTAAGTTTCTTATTAGGTTTGTTTTCTTCAGTGTCATTTTACTTAGTTTTAAAGATCATGGATTGGTTTTCCAAACATTTCACATAATTTTCAATGTTAAGCCTACTATAACTCATAATAATATTGATTTTATCCTCAAAATATCTATTATCCCTTTTTATCCTACTCATTATAGATCTATAAGAAACTCAATCCAGGTAGACATTTCCACTGACTTCTCCTTGGTGCAATAAAGACCATCAATCAAATTTATTTTATTTATTTTAGTCTATGATGTTTTACTACCATGTTATGTGTTTAAATATGCTTCAAGAAAGATCAAAGAGTAACATGTTGCTAAGAACACCTATTAGGTCTCCATAAGACTAAAAGAGGAGTAACGGGTAATTGATGTATGCCCAACCTATTGTAGTTATTGATTCATGATTAAGGCATGTTATTTTTAATATGAAAATACATATTCATGTCCTAAATAAGTTATTTGAATGTATAGCTAACTAAGAAGGATATGATCAAGTGACTTGTATAAAAGCAAGGTAGTTTAGGCCTATTTGGTATGCTTAGGGCATGCTAAGCATGTTAGAGAAGAAGAGGTTAAGTAAATGATATAGATCATTTTATATTAGAAGGATGTAATAGGGACCATCAGATAAGTTTTATGAATATATAAAATAGTTTATGAAAATTAGAATCAATTTAAGAATACCCAATCAAGCTATGAAGAGGAATAGTTGAGTTAAGAAGGATGAAGGCCAATTTGAGAGGGATAAAAGAAGTGAATAGATGGAGTAGATAATCATACACTATAGAATCAACAAGGTTTTTTGAAGGTGATCAAAAAATCAGGTGGTTGAGTTGGTGTTGATTCATCTAGTGGTTGGTGCCTCCTTTCAAGTGGACATTTGCTAAAACCTAGCAAAGTTAGTGTTGAGCTAGTTAGGGTCAATGCTCCATGTGAATTTGGTGATTCACTAAATATTTATTTTTTTTATAAGACTATTTTCCATTTTATTCATCAATGGGTTTTCTACACCTAGAGGGTTTCCCACATATATATTGTGTTCATGTGTTTCATGAGCTTATGATCTGGTGCTTATAATTACTAAGATGTAGATGCATGTTAGAATGGTTCATATGTAGTTAAGTGTAATTGATTGAATTTTTTTGAAGATTGATTCACCCCCCTCCTTTGTTAGTCATCTTGTTTCTAATAGCTTCCAAAGCATGCCTATAATTAATTTAAAAACTATGCTATGTGTGCAAAAAATTCCTCTATGGTATGTCCCTATTTATATCCCCCTTAAGGTGGGGGAAAGATAGGAACTGGTAATTACCTCAACTTAAAAGGATAAGATAGTTGTATAATCTATTAGTGTAACTATGTAGCATATATAATGGTAAATGTCTAGTAAATGTATTAATGAAGTGAATATAGCTAATGTGATCACATGTATGTCAAATATGTATGATAAATATCATGGTGATATCTAGATAATAATGATACAAGCTCAAAACACACACACACACACAAGAGCACTTAAAATAAATTCAAAAAGTAATGGTCCACAAAGACTACAAATAAGGGCATCTTCAAATGTTTCATAATTAAAAGGATATGACTTAGTCAATTATATATAAAGGTAAGGATGGCATACTCAAATTTCTATATAATAAATAATGACATATGTAAATATTAATGAAAACATACATAGGAATAGTGCCATATGCAACAGAGCATATTATAATGTTTGAAAAAGCAATATAAGACACTCAAGAAAGCACATAATGTAAAACATAAGCAACCATAATAAACATATCATAGTATCCCATGGATCTAATTATTATGAAAATACATGTCAAGTTTATATCATATCAAGTACCCCATGTAAGATATAATCATGTATAATAGGCATGTTTACGTATATATGTAAGCTCAAAAAAGATAATGTAGAGTGATAATCAAACCATATAACCTATGTGTATCAATATCAAAGAAGCATATGCTTCAATTGTCCATATGACATGAGTAGAAAGAATGACCGACATCTAAAATACAAATATGTCATGTATTTATGTATGCATGTATCACACTTGAGTATAAGTGTAACACACATGCGTATATAAGAATAAATGAGTATGTCATCCATCAACGTGTAAATAACACATGGATGCTAAGGAGCCACTAGAACATGTAAGTGGTGAAAGTTTGATTTTGGATTATGGATGTTTTTTTTGGGGTATTTTTCAAATTTTTGTAGAGGAAATATCATCTTATGGATCCATAAAATGGATGGTCATGGATATCTCCCCCATTGTGAACCTTTCAACATTATTTTGTATATTTTACATTGGTTAAATCATGTTTGGATAGGTTGAAAAGGTACATATCATGTTCCTCCTCACATTTTTCATGTGTAGTATAAGAAATAATTCTATCACTTAAAATATTTATTAATTTTCCTTTGTGATAAAAGGAAATACCTTATTTATTTAGATCAATTTTTACTTATATTTGGTATAGACAAATAGTTCCTAATGCAAGTTCATATGGAGATGTAATAAGCACAACCCAAACCCATTTTTGAATTAATTTAAGACCATATGAAATTGGTATTAGTATGTTTTCTAGTGAGTCTTTCCAAATGATCTTATTTTGAAAGTATTTTAGTCCAAAACAAAAATTAGGAAAATGTTTTATACTACACATGGTTTTAATTTACGTAGGATAAATATGGCTATGCTAAAAATAAGCACCAACCATGTATAATGTAGCTATTAAATCTTGTTAGTGTGGATGCTTTATGAGTTTTTGTGAACCTAAATTATTTGAAGGATCCTCAAATGTAAGATTATAGTCATCAATAAAATATTTTATCTTGTGCTTCAAAGTAAATCAATGGTTTTTAAAATGCATGTGTCCCTAATTATAATGAAAATAAACATTCAAATCATATCCTTTGGGTATAGGTCAAATAATATCAACCTATATAAGATGAGTGAGAAATATAATATCACACTCTATTAACCATTTAATATTCATTGAATTTTAGTTTACTGTTATCTATTTACTATACCATTACATATTGTTAGAATGGATTAGGATATGTTAGACATGTGTAAAGGATTCCTTGATGACAAAATTTTAAGCATATGTAAAATGTAGAGGGAACCACATAAATTTTATATATCCAAGTCTATCTAAATAGAATGTTTTATTAAAGGTAAAAGTGCATTTTACATGGACCATGCATGTACAAAAGAACATAAATCCTGGTAAAAAACTATATAAGCATTGAATCATGAGAGAATAAATTTAAAGGAACACATAAAAACATAAGCAACCAAAACATAACTAAAAAATATATAAACAATAACGAAAGATTGAAAAAATATGCTCTTGAAACTTATCAACTAGTACACTTCCAATCCTAGTAGGCCTTGATCAATTATTAAATCATGCTCTTTAATTTCAAGCCCAAGATGGTGGTAGATTTGTCATCTTGTTCTTTAATTTCAATGCATTTAAGTTTCTTATTAGGTTTGTTCTCTTTAGTGTCATTTTCCTTAGTTTTAAAGATCATGGATTGGATTTCTAAGATTTGGATATCATTTTCAATGTTAAACCTAATATACCTCACAATAATTTTGATTTTATCCTTAAAATATTGTTTATCCCTTTCTATCCTACTAATTCTAGATCTATAAGAAACTCAATCTAGGTAGACATTTCCACCTACTTATCCTTGGTGAAATAAACACCATCAATCAAATTGATTTTATTGATTTCCTTTTCTAGGTGAGCATGATCCTTCATGAACCATCAAAGTAATTATTTTTTCAAGTTAATCTCATCACCAAGATGGTCCAATTTATCTTGATTTTCATTAAAATCTGCTAAAGTGTCTTGATCCATCTAGGTACTTTTCTTGGGGGAGGTATCCTCGATCATAAAACATTCAACATTGAGCTTATATGCACCTCCTAATGGATGTTACAATGTTTCCTCCACCCAAATATAAATTTATTCATTAATTTTAACATCATTGACCTTAAGATAGTCATATTTTATCTTTCAAATATAGGGGTCATCTAATTTAACAATAGTATTCTTCTCCTTGAGAATGGGATCATTAATTTAAATGCCAGCCCTATTACTAACTAGGATACTAATAAGAGGGGAAACCATAACCTCAATCTCCTTTCTAGTATTTTTCTTTGATCTAGTTCTCATAACCCATTAGAATTATGATTGGGGATAAACTTTTTTGACCTATCCTTAGCAATAGAACAAGGAGGAACTTGATTTAAAGCTTTAAAGAACTTATTAATCAGGAAAATTGTAGCTTGGTGAAGTGGCACCTTTTTCTTACCCATTTTAACCTCCATTATTGATGTTTTTGGTTAATGGAGGGTGTAGAATAGAATACTAGAAAGAAAATTCTAGTGAAGATAGCTCAAAAATAGAATATGATAAAAATTAACCATGAAATTTACATCAAAGGTAACACAACTCATCACTTGCTTAGCCACATTATTTTAAGGAACATGAAATTTCTCTATTTTAAATACCCTTGAAATTTAGAGAGTCATTCATCACCAATAAGAAATTTAACCTTCTCCTACTCTAAGTCCTTGGTCAGTCTAATCTGTTTAGTGTCTACAACCTAGAGACCAGTCACCCTAGAGATTATCCCCTCAATAATTTCCATATAAAAATATTGATAATGACCACTCTATTGACCCAATTCATAGAAAATTGTCTAGAGATATTCTTGTAATACCCACTAATGCAGTCAATAAAGGAATATACATCAAGTGTGGAGGATATTCCAAATTTTTGACATATTTTTAATCTTATCTATAAACATAGATTCTGCCCTGTTTATCTCTCCCATTTTGGAATGGATATGAGGATACAATCCAGAATTATGGGTGTAGAAATGAAGCTCAATACTACTACATTGATGGTAATTTTTGCTATTACTATTACATTTAGATTGCATTTTAATTGAGCTAACATAGTAATTATGGTTGTCCTTATACGATCTCTCAACCCCATAAATATTCCCATCATTATTTTCATTGTGGTACTCAAGTAGTCCTTTGAAACATGGCCATCCAACTCTAGAGGATTAGTTATAGGTTTATCCTTTTTAATGATAGAATTGATATGGTCTAGTAAATCCTCCATCATATTCCATATTTTAATTTAGCTTACCACAACTCCTTTATTGGAAAAGTAATCTGCAAGCATGTTCCCATCCCAGTAAGTGTTCTTAAATTTTATGCTATAGAAGCTACTACTCAAGTGATAGATTTCATATATGATGTGCAAGATAGACCAAATCAAAAAATTATTTTCTTATTGATAAATTTTATAATATTGAGAAAAACACCCTTAATGAATATATTTTGAAAGCCAAGAACAAGATCCAACTGGACTCCCCATAGAGTAGCTAAGGCCTCAAATAAATGATTGGTTTGAAATCCCATGCTACCTTCATATACATAAATGAAAAATCCATCATCATCATGGATATCTTCCCCTCATGATAGACTAGGATTCCATTTAGACGATATGTCCAAATTTAATTTGACCCAACTAGGTGAAGGAAAATCCATTTAAAATTGTTCTTGAAAAAAATATTTGGGTCCGTTAAGTGGGTATTCTCTATAGAGAGTTTTCAATCATTAGCAATGGATTATTCAAATAGAGAAAAGGGATGACTCTACCCCTACCTAATACTCTTAAAATTCTCTGATAGTAGAGATAGTGTCTTGTTGGGTACTCTAAATAAATGGCTCTTGCATTCCTTAAAAATTATGTTGTTACACTCCTTCCATATCCCCTATAGTATACAAGGGATCATTTGGTGAAAATTAGCACAAATTGGGAAATACATGGGGACCCACAGTAATATTCAATGTAATTTGACAAATCAAAGGGATTTTTGAATTGTCAAACCTTTTTAATTTCATAACTTTTTTTGGAATGAGATTTGGGTTAACACCATGGTTTTTAAGAATTGTATTTTACAAATGTTTAGGTTTGATCAATTATAAAAGAGAATGTTTTTTATACAATTACTTTGAATTGTCACTTGTGTGAATAAAGGAAAATTTTGGTCAATAATATATTTGGGTGGAAACTATGTTGGATCAAATGTAATTAATTTTCTATACTTATTGATACATTTCATGATATACACAAAATAAGTAGGCTCAATATCACTTGGAACTCATGTCTCACACAATGGCTCATATAGGATATCCTTATTAATAGTAGATTGCCTTAGGATTTCAATTATTTAAATATTTGCATGTGTATTACTCAATTTGTCAATAATGTCATATCCCTTGGATTATAGTTCTATGGCATTGCAAAATGAATTTTTAAGAGAGATCAATTGTTGCTTCATATTTAAAACCCTCTCATTTTAAACACTAAAATGAGGAGATTGCAAGAATGTAATTTTTGCATATTTTATATATCAAAATGAGTTGTTTAGGCATGAGATATAACAAGTAATAATTATTATAAGGTATTGGAACATGAAATAATTAATATAAATATCTATGCAAACATGATTCTAAAATTTATAACAATTTAAGGATCATCAATTAAAAAAAAAACACCTGAGTGGCTGAGGGTTTGAAGTTGAAAGATCAGGTTCACCAAATGTTTAACCCTAAAAATATAGGTTGGGGTTATTTATATGTTAAATGGGTATATATAAATTAAATGGCACAAGCATGATAATCAGATCTATACTAGGAAAATTATATGTTAAGCTTAGATATAAACATACATTGAATTTATTATACTAAGAATGTCTAAATATAGAAAGTAAAACTATGCTAGATATAGAAATGATAAATAAGTGATGTACTTAGATTTTTATGATGCTAATTTAGTTTTGGATTTGGGATAGGTATAAATTACTATAGAAGGATATTCTATAAAAAATGTTAGATTATGGATTTGATGCTTTTGGTACTCTACTTAGTGATGTCATCTTGGGAAGGTTGTATTATGCTATTATCTAGGTTTGATGCTAGTGTCATATATGGAATATATTTTGGAATAGGATACAACCACCTAGATTCTTTTGGGTTTTATTCATCTTCACTCTAGTGCATATATATCTATATCATGTACTATCACTCCTTATGAAATGGTAAAACCCTATCTTTCCATCTTCATAGTGACCTTTGAGAAAAATGGATTAGTCATCACAGTGTTAAGCTACCTCAAACAATTGTTTATTAATAAGCACTACCTACATAGAGAATAATCCAAAGAGGGCCTCATATGCATGTAGTTATATCCTAAGTGTTGATTTATGTATGAATCATATAATATTTAAAAATCAAGTACAATAGTGACCTAGCTTGTAACTTGTCAAATTAGGCTCTTGGATTGCTTGTTTATTAATTCAAACCTATATATGCATTATACTTATAATTAGTATGGAAATAGAGATTTTTTGATCAATTGAATTCTTGATTAAGTGATTTTTATAAGTTCTCATGGTTTCTTTGGTCTTTTTGTAGGTGAGGAATGAATAAGGGATGATCTTGTATTTCTATAAATCCCTTTGGATTAATAACTCACATTATATCACATAAGTAAACCATGAGGATACGTTTATTTATTAAATTGAATGACTTTAGGGCATTATAAAGTTTTGTCAAGATGAGAATGTATATTCCAAATGTTAGTGTCTAGGGAGCATGAGATTAGGTACATGTTATAAACTTGTAGAGATGGAAGATAATTACATTTTAAGAATTGAAGGAAACATAGAAGAACTAGTTCATCAAGATAATACTAGTTATACTAAGAGATATAGGCTAAGGGGCACAAAGATAGAGCATATGTAAGACTTTTAGAAGTGGGAAAGGTAAAGAACTAACAAGAACAAACAAGGTCTTATTTTTTTAAGTGTACAAGAATGAAGTGCTATATTATCATAAAACATCATCTACAACATAATAACTAATAGAAAACATGGACAAGGTTATTTAACATGTATGTGGGGTGAAGATCCACCCTAAACCAACTCATCGAGGTTTAAGCTTAGAGACAAGTGGCATGAGCATACAAAACTAAGAAGAAAAAAATGTAACTTTTAATATTAATATGGAAAATAAAACGTTAAAATTATTATCTTATTACATTTTTAGATCATTTTGTTAGCAAGTACATCTTAAAATGTGATAAAATGCAATTTTAGACAAAAAATTACCAAAAATAAGAAGTTTCTAAAGTATAATGACTAATATATATTTGAAAAAAATCCAAAAATAAAATTCATTTGTGCATTTTAAATTTGATACATCTGAACTCTAGGTTTGTTAAGATGGATTTGAGGTAGAGAGTAAAAAATCAATGAGTATGAGATAAGGATGGAGATTTTGGATAAAAATAACTAAGATATTGTAAAAGTTAGACTAGATTTCATGTATAGGGTTGATGTGTTGGGTAGTCTAGTAAAATGTAAGAAATTTTCTAGTTTGGTTTAATTTTAAAATTTTAGGAGGGTTTTTGGGGTGGTCAAAACTTGTGGATGGAACTACCATTATTAGGATAAAACCATCAATATTCATAGATTGATAATTATATTTATAACACAATATTTAACATAAGTGTTATGTAATGAATTATGGTGGTTACTTTTCCTTTAGTGGTTTGTGAGAGTTACTTAACCATACCTTACGAATTACACAACTATCAGATAATTAAGTTGGTAGTTATGTAATCATCAACTACAATAGGATATTATTTATGATGCATTTGAATATATATTAAAATTAATATTAATATAATAGAATAATACAGGGTTTTTATAAATTCTCTTCTAAACAAAGAATTGAAGGTAAACGAATCAAATAGATGAACTACAAATGAGGATAAACTATAAAATTGAGAAATTGAATATTCTTATTGTGTCATCTACTTGAGTGTGTTGATTGAAATAATGCAAAAATAAATAAATATGACCCAAGCCAAAATCTTCCTAGAAGCTAGATTGGATCTCGCTCAAGGAAATGAATGTTAGATAGGATAAAATGCTACTCACCATTGTCCTTATCTATTATTTTTGTATTTTTTTCTAAATTAGGAATTTAGATAATCGTCACCTATGATATTATAAAACAAGTATGTGTGCAAAAATTTAATCTTTTGAGTTTCATTAGAGATATGTATGTAGATTATTCAATTTTAAAACCCTAGTAGGGTGTGGAATGAATGAGTGACCTATGAACATGGGTTAGTGGATTGTAATTGAGATTACCTAGCCATAATCAACCCCATGATGAGTGACATTTTCCTACATATCCAATACTTTTAAGTGGGAAATAGGGCCCATTGTAGTTCTACCACTTACATGATTTATGAAAATGTGGTTATTTTAAAATATTAATGCATCTAGAATAATATGTAATACTTGATCATGTGGTATTAGGGATACATGAAACTATTTTAAAACCTATTAGAGGACAACATGAAGTTCATATAACTTGAATTTAGAATAATAGATAAATTTCTCTTAATGTGCACTTGTTTTAATAAGACTTTACATTTGAATTTACTGGTTGTGTAATAAGTGACTTGAATGCACCTTCATAGGAATCTCATCAAGATGAAAATAATCTAGGAAGCCCTAAAATAAGGAGGATATAATTATAAAGGGTTTCATTTACAAATATAATCATTGGTAGGAAAGGGACAAGAACACTATAGGTTCAAACATGTATGTTATACAGTATTGTCTCAATTCAATGTTCTTGTCTAAAATGTAAAAGATATAAAAAAAAATTGGGCTAAATAAAATGGATGAATAGATATATTTTTAGTGATCACGACATTTCCATATGCAATAAATGATTATTTTAGGGTTAAATAGGTCATCTCTTAGGCTTGGTATAGGATAAAATAGAAATATAAGTACCAGTTAAATACACAAGTTAACTAAGGATAAAAATGGGTAAAATTTACATGATCATGTATTCAATACCAAATTTATGTTACTACATTTTTTATTTATTTAGTATATAAATGAAATTACTAGATTAAAGGAAATCCATACCTTAGTATGTATGACACATTTTACCTTTGAGATACATACTTTAATCATCAAAGGAACTATACACTTTTGAAAACTATGAAAAACACATGGAGTTATTTCATTCCTTGGAAAACTAAAATTTGAAAAATTGAATTAGAAAATTTTAAACTTTGATTGAACTTTAATAGTTCTTAATTTATAATGAGTTTTATTAAATTAAAAATTTCTAATAATTAGATAGTTTGATTTAATTTAAATGAGGTTATGGAATTAATAAACATGTATGTATCAAATGATGCTTATATTTTAAAACTTTATTTGTGATGATGTTTTCTTGAAGGATTGGATAATTAGTGATTTACATGAATCACTTAGATAAAATGTTTCTTTATCTAAAACATTGGAGAAATTTGGTGGTGATCAAATCAAAACTTGAATTTGCATTTTTGGAGTGAAAATAATACCCATTGAGATAATTTGAACCTAAATTTACCTTCATTATTATTTTTAACCCCATGATATTAAATGGGTTGAAATCATAAAATATTTAGACACATATTATTAGAGTTCATAATGAAATCCAATTTATGTACTTTGCACCTGTATAGAATCAACCACTACATATGTATTATAGATTCAATGAAAAAAATTGTCTTTAAAATGACTGATCACAATATAATGGAGTATACCCATGCTCATATCATGTATGTAACTAAAAAAATAGTTTGGAAAACGTGTCATAAAATTATACCATGTCCATATTTTGATTTTAGAATATAAACTTTATGTAAATTCTCATTGTAAATTCTATTTAAAACTTTATGACTTCATGAATTTTATTCTTTGAAACTAAAATAAGATTGTATGTGCATGGCATATGCCCCTAGAATGTGTGACAATAATTGAGATTCATAACATTTTTCAACTTTTAAAATGTCTTAACTTATGCATAAAAATCCTTTTAAAATGTCCCCATTTTGAGGTGACGTAATTTCTCTTGAAAATTCACCCATCTCAAAAAAAAGTTAAATTGAAACAATGCATATTAGAGATCTTAACATATGGAAAACTGCATTAGCGTAGTAATATTTTTAATTTTGTAGCATATGGAAAACTACATTAGCATATTAATATTTTTAATTTTGCATATAATTTAAGATAAAATACATATAGAATTTATCAATGAATCTCATTAAATTAGTATGTTAATATGTTAGTATTGCATGAAATAGATCATGTCATTTATCAAACTCATCAATGAAAACAAACACACACACAAGAAGCAAAATGAAAGAAAAAACATAAATATAAATATAAAGGGATAAGAGAAAGGACATTGAAAAATGTCCTAAGAAACATGTATAGACATGAATAATGTCAAAAACAATGGACATGTTCTAAATTTTCACACACATAGGGCCAAGGGCCAAAATACAGGACATGTTCAAATGTCACACACAACACACAAGACCCTATAGATATGGATCAATTAATTAATTAATTAATTTAACACAAAGGCCAATGACTATAGACACTTCATTTTTATCGCTTTCATGTTAAAATTACAAAATTGGATGATTCAAAGAGATTACATAAAAATTAATTTGAATTAATTTGTTCATCTACCATACATGTTTGAATTCACCCTAGGGCATCTCTAGGTAGGACAATTCATCTATTAGATATGTTCAATTATCATTCTAGTAAATTTCTATATTCAATTATCCTATTATGGTTATTTCACTCATTCCCATTCATTGATCAATTAATGCAATTAATTCCCTCTTATATAAAACATTCTTCTAATTATATTTATATTGGACATATAATTATACTTTCCTTTCATTTAATATTCTTAATATCCTATTAAATATACTTTTATGAGTTAAATAAATTTGATAAGTCAATTAATATATAATATTATTATCCACCCTTCATATTTGAGAGAAGATGAAGGGACCTTAATGAAACTTATGGGATATTTTAGATCATTCTCAACCCTTCATCTTGGAAAAAAGATGAAGGTCCCACATGGGTGATTCATGTTCCTTTTTAGGAATGATTCTCCTCTTTTCATATTGGAAATGAGATGAAGGGTATAAATAGAGTCTCAAAAATATCTTATAAGGATAATTATCCACCTTTCATCTTGAAAATAAAATGAAGGGCTTATATTAATCCTTATTTGATTTTTTGATAGATTATTCTAAACCCTTCATTTTGAGTAAGATGAAGGGTTCACATTAGTGGTACATGTGTTGACTCATGTGCACTAATGAGGAATATTTTGAAACTATTCATCTTTATTTCAAGATTAAGGGTCCTCATTAATCTTAGATAATTATAAATAGGCCTCATTATATTGTAATTATGATTCTCAAAATATATAATGAAGTGATGACAATTTCTTTAGTCCCCTTATGCATCACCTTTTTTAATTTTCAATCAATTTTTACTAGTCTATATATTCAATGGATTTGTTTCTACACAAATTAACATTGACTAGGATCATTTGATGCTACATCTGAGCCAAATCCTATAAATAGATGTTTCTAATGAAGGTTTTTATGCTTTTGGTGTAAATATTATGCATTATTTTCTAATCTTTGTATGCTCATGATGTCTTAGGCTCAAGAAGGTTTAGTTCAATTTGGTTTTTGATAGACTTGGGTAATATTTATGAAAATATCACTTGTGAATAATCCTATGGACACATATGTCCCACCTAATAGGACTAAGAATCCACACCTTTTTTTAAGCCTATTTAGCAATCTACATTTGAAGAATATCTAAGTATTTTAGATCTTTTTTAATCATTTTTTATTCCATTTTATATTTTATATGTATCAAAAAATGCATTTTACAAAAACAATGAAATTGATTTTATGTTTTTCTACTCAGTAATTGGAAAAACCATCCTTGTTCCTTGTTCTATCTTTCTATTTCATACACAAGTTTCATAAATTGATAAAATCATTAAAATATTAGTGAAATAAACAATGTAACTGACTAAATACACTGACAATTCATTGAAATAATTCTTGGGTTTATTTCCTACATATCAATGAATTGGTCACTATTTTAGTGAAATCAACATATATTTTATTGAAATTGACTTATCCTTTAGCTAAATTGACATGTTTATCAACAAAAATGACTTTATAATTGACAAAATCATTTATTTTCTTTTTGCCTCTTCTTTGTTCTATATATTAGGATTTTTTAAATTTAGAAAAAATGTTGAAATATCAGTGAAATTGCTAAGGTAGTCAAAAAATATTATTCAAATATGAATGAAATCATTAAGGTAATCACAGTCTTATTTTACTACTTATTGACAAAAATATTTTAGTCAGTGAAATTGTTTTGTTATTGACACAATTATTCCTACTAATCAAGGAAATCACTTTTGTCTATATTTTTATGCATTCTATTTTTTGTTCTTTGTATTTTTTTGAAATTGGTGGAATTGGTCATGATAAAAAATAAATTCATTTCTGTGTGTCAAAAACTAAGAGTTACAAAAACATATAAAATTAATCTACTTTTCTTGTCAAAGACCCAAGAAGCAAAAATAATTACCTTTTCTTGAAGGTTCCAAAAAGGGTATGGTGATATATTCAAACAAATACATTATCTACTCATATTTACTTTGGTTTCTTGAGAACCATTCACATTTCATTTTGGGTTATAATAAAATTTTCTTATTTTCCAAGTTTTTCATTGTGTACAACTTTTCTTGTTTCTTCTTATTGCTATATGCTCTCCTCTTTTAGGTGACTCAGAAATGCAATGTTCCTATTTTTTAAAATCCCAAAGATTTTAATACTATGCTCTTCACACATCCTTAGTGGTAATTAAACAAATCAAAATGACACTACCTTCTTTTTTTCCTTGGATATGTGGGTTAGATTTCATAAACTTATTGTAAGTTTTAGGGCACAGTGATTTAGATGTCATTAACCAACATTTATACCAAACAACATTTATCTAGTGGGGTATATAAAATGAGGAGTTTTTCCACTATGAAGGCCTATTTTTGTGCTTTCACATTGTCACATGAGTATTAAACCCCAGAGAGTTATTTCCAATATTGAAGGCCAAGGCATGGTACCCTTTAAAGGAGTGTTATTGGTAATTAGATTTAAATTAATATTTAAAAATATTGTGCCCATGTACTACCTATCATGGGTTTTATATAAGGACCATCTAGAAATCCAAGTAAAATTATAAGTGAACCCCAAATCTGGTATCACTTCATTGAAACCCTTATGGCTGAAGTTGTTATGAAGGGACAAGACCATCTCTTGAATAACCTGATATTGAGTTTCTTCTTATATATATATATATATATATATATATATATATATATATATATATATATTTATATATATATATATATATATATATATATATATATATATATATATATATATATATATATATATATATATTTCCACAAATAATTCATTGATGTATGCGTGTAAAGGTTAACATCCCCCATAAATATTACCTTGCTCATACAGACCTTTTCAGAGAAGGGTGGGATAAAAACATCACCAATAATTATAATAATATATTTAATGAATCTTATAATTTTAATCCTCTCTCAAGGTGAAGACATTGAAATTCCAATGAATGTGATATGCACTCATAATAGTTATTAAATTAACTCATAATGATTATGCTTTTATTCTTGATTGTCATGTTAAAAACTTAGTTTTTATTCAAAAACTAATCCCATGAAACAAAGGTTAAAACTAAAGTTCACCACATTGTCATACTATACCTACACAAATAGGTGTTACTCTATCAACATTATAAGTTAATTTTTTCCCTTTCTACATCTTGTGTCTGAATTTATTCAAAATTACACCTCTCTTATATGAAAAATGTATTTTTATGCTATCTATGTGAATTTGAACCTATTCTAGTCAATTTCCTAAGCTTTTAGTCCTAAGGTCATTCAAATAAAATTTACTTAAGCCAACATTTATATTTTTGATACCATTTCTTTGAATTCAAAATAAAATTTTATTGAATATAAAACCATTTCTTGCCTTCTCCAAACATCTTATTTTCCGATTCCCATATATATATGTTCTAAATCAAAGTCAAATATACCTCATTACACATGAAGAGATATGGCTTATAATTCCACTTATGATTATGATTGGACTCAAGGGATGAACAAATACTTTTATATATCAACCCATTTCTCCCATGATCAAGAGGATTCTATCAATACACATGCAATGAAAGTTCACCAACTAGATTATAAAGATGTGCCTCTTACCTATGATGTAGATAAAACTCAGTTTGAGTAAAAATTATTTGATAATAGAGATGACATTTCTTGTTCTTATTAGATATGGGTTTTAAGGTCCCTCCTAATTTTCCCCTATAAAATTTATGTCAAGTTGAAAACTCACAACCATAAAATACTACCAAAATTATTGAGTGGAATGATGATATACCTTCCTTGATTCATGATTCCTTAGTTGTTCAAATGGTAAAAATTATAGAAATATCTAGTAAATTGGAGTTACTTGTAGCTCCCCACCAAGCTTTGCCTAGTATGTTAACCCAACTACAACAAGTTGGAAAATTATTCAGTGACCTTGTCACCTTGTTACTTAATCTAGTTGTTGATCCTCCACTTGAACATCAATAAAATGATTCATTGGTTGATCCACTACCTAGTTTTGAGACCTTTAATGATCCTAAGAAACATATTGATGAAGAGTATTTACAACAAGTTATATAAAATCTCCAAAAAACATTTCCTAATCCTCACCAAGTTTTTAGCAATCCCACATTCCAATTCCTATTCTTTGTTTCTTGCAAAGAAGTAATCTATAATAATAATTTTGTACTTTAATTATTCTCCAGAATTTAAGTTGGTCCTAATTTATAATAGTTTAAACATCTCTCAAATATATTTATCACCAATTTTGATGACCTATTTGATAAGATTATTAAGCACTTTTCATATAACATTGAAAATGAGTTAAACATGTTTGAAATATGTGTTATCAAACAAATTAGAAGATAAATATTTGTTACTTATTGTCAAATATGGTGCATATTGGATAGTATATTTATACATGCACTTCTTGATATTGAGTTAGAAAATATATTTGTGATGAATTTGAACTCATATCTAACACTTAATATCAAATTTCAGTGTCCATTTGATTCTATTATTCTAACAGTGTCCAAATAGAGAAAGCTATTATTTATAAATTTTTGATTAAAATCTATTCACAAAATTAGTCTCAAAATTTGAACCAAAATTAGATCCAAAACTCCACTTCAAATCCATCAAATGTGGAAGATAATCCCAAGCCTTTTAACCATAATAAAAATATGGCTAGAAATAGAGTTAAAAAAGTTATAAATGTTAAAATAATACAATTACCACTATTAAAAAAGGATCATAAACTGCAACCACTTGATTTACAAAGGTATCTTCCTCCAAGGAATTAGTTTAATTGAAGACCATTTTCTAATTTGGGAGATCCCGTTGAGAATGTATTTCACAAGATACTTGATGAAAATATGATTTATTGGCCAGATACCAAATTATTTGCTAAATTTAACCTAAACTAAAGTGGTATATGGATAATGAATATTGAAAATATCATTAGGTTAAAGGTCATGAAATTCATAGATGTGTGAAAATTTAACATCTAATCTATGGCATGCTATAAATAGGGGAGATTGAGTTAAATAAATCATCATAATCTAATTTAGGTTAGAATATGGGGATATATAAATCCATTTCATCATCATAATACAAATCAACATGAGAAATAACAATATAAACATAATAAAAATCATAATTTAAATTAGGTGCCTAGGATAACAACATTATTTACCATACTATCCCTTATGATTATAAAATAGTGGGATGTATCATGGAAAATCATGTAACAACAACTATAATCAATCCCCATTCTCAAATTACTAATAGTCAAATCCATCTATTATAGGATTAGGTCAATATATTTTAGGAGTTTATCCTTCTCATGATATTTATTCTAAATTTATTATTCCAAAACCTATTTATTCTTCTTCAAATTCCCATGCTTCTATTTCATGTCTAGATTGTGTTGTCATAAATAGATGTCTTGAAATCACCCTTTATGGCCCTGTAGCTTCCTCTAATGATCCTTATCCACCTTCATATTCTAATCCTATTCCAAATCAATCTAAACTCAAGTATGCACCTACAAAGTAGTATGATATTGTGGATTGATTGAAAAAGATGCATTCATAGATTTTGATTTTGGATATGTTGTGTACTTTTCAACTTCACAAAGATGTATTTTAATGATATTTTAATCCAATATCATGTGATAATAAATATTTAATTAGATAAGTGTTAGGTGTTGGTTAGGCACTTAGATCCTAGCCCATAACTGATATTGGATGAAAGTGATATCTCATCTCTTAGATATTCACACACCAATTCCTTTTATACTGAAGTTATATTTAAATGCTAAAAAATCACATAGACACTTATAGACAATGGATATAGTCTTAAAATACTTCCATTGAAGCTAATCCAACATCTAAGATATATTATGGAATGTCTCAAGAAAGATACCATTGAATCTAATCCAAAATCTAGGATAATATTTAGTGACAATTGATAGGTATAATTTCTTTATTTATCCAAGTTCGGCCTGTTGAGGTCAACGTACCCCCATTTTTGAAAATTGGGACCCTTGAGATGTTTTTAATCTTAACCATCCAAACATGGCCTATTTTGAATATTTTTAGAATTTGAAGATCATCCACTTTGACAAGATTAGCTTATGGATTCATGGTTTGCTTTAAGCTTGCCTACCATTTATAATAATTGATCTTCATGTCTTTAAGTTGCAGGGTTTGTGGATCCCTTATTGATAGATTAGTTATATAGAAACCTTAGCATAATCCCTTAGTTAAAATTCAAATTTGGTGAGATAATTTTTTAAGAATAGTTTAAATATGTTTTGGACTTAATCCTAATTTTTTTGTCAACACTTGGTCATGTTTTTCAACCTGACCAAAGGTTAGATTAAAAATTATGCTTGGTCCACTTTTATTTTCCCCTTTGTTTCTTTTTATTTCTAATCATGGTCTATATTTTATGCTAAAAATGTCCCTTTTATTTTCTAGCATGGTTCCCTTTACTATTTCCTACTTAGCCTAAAGTTTTAATACTAAGGCCCCATTGTATTTGTTAGCATTAACAATACCTTAGTCTAAACACTTTAGCCTAAGTTCACATTTAGTCCCAATTTATAATGTAACCTACTTGATTATTTATAGATCCAAGGGCCCATGCTTCATCACAAGGCATGATTCAACAGAGTGAGGAAGGCCCAAGTCTTAACTTAAAAAATATGCAACTCATAAGATCCAATGATTTACACTTCTTTATATCTTTTTGATTAGATGATGTGAATAAATATTGAAAAATATGAGTGCTTAGTCCTTTGGACCAATCACATTCAAGCACTTAGATCATAATCAATAGTTATCACTTCATTACAAACCAAAGATCAGATGGAGTGAAGACATAATTGAAAATTAAAAAACCTAGAAGCTCTACAAAGTTATCATGCAACACTCCCACATTCAAGGATTAAAAGAAAAATGGCCCTCATGTTAAAAGGGACCAATCATGAGCAAGATCCCAAATCATGATTAAATGGATCTTGATTCATCATGATTCCTAATCCAATGAAGTGAATTGAGTAAGATATCTTAGGAGGCCCCATGGAGGCACCAAGTGGCATTCTCACATTGGGATATAGTAGTTTGATGAGATTAAATTTGATGTTCACATGACCATTGTTTGACACCCATGAGGACATATTTGACATCTGTGTGACTGTCAACATTAATCCCGTCAAAACTAAGAACTTTGTGAGCCTAAATTTAATGTTCATGTGACTATTATTTGATGTCCATGAGGATGCATTTGACATCTATGAGACCATCAAATTTAAGCTAATGAATTACTTTGCCTAAGGTCAAGATAGATTGTAAGATGTTTCTAAGAGACCATGATTGGCATTGAATACTAATGGAAGCCCTCAGAGGATGTTCAAATGCTTGAAATATTTAAACTACAAATGTTAAAATAGTATCATAGTCTAAAAATATGCAAAAATGAACTTAGTCTATGTATTTATCTTAAGGTCCCTATCGCATTTGTTTGAATGTCGTAAACCTTAGGCTATATATTCATGCTAAATATTATTTCAAAGTTTATTTTCAACATGAAACTTGGACCAAATGCTTTTAATAGAAGTTTGTTATTATGTTTATTAATACAATAAATCTCTATGTCAAAAATTTAGCATTTTGTTCTTATATCATTTTTGCCCTTTTGGCATGTTCTATGAGCTTAACATAAGTATTTTAGCCATGGTCCCCTTGTGTATAATTCTTAGAAAACGTTGTTTTAACAATGTAGCCTAAAATTTAATTTGTGATTAATAAACATAGAATGAACCTTAGCCTAAAATTTTTGAACCTAAGTCCTCATCTAAGTCCTTTTATTTAAAACTTATCATAAATTTTCTTAACCTAAGTCTATTTGTGTTCACTATTACAAAATAGACTTATGTAAAAGCATTTTAGCCTAAGATATTTTTATATGTATGCACTAAATTAAAACCCATGCATCTTTTCAGATCTTATGGCTCATGTTTCATCATATAAGGATGATCCAATGGAATGAAGGCATCGATGACTTTTCAATGAGCCTTCAAGAGCCGACAAGATCTATGAATGGAAAATGCATGTTAAGAGTGTGATTGAGAAGGATACCAAAGCTTAGAGGGCCCATAGAGCTGCCAAGTGGTATAACTATGGGGCTTGGTCCCAAAAGGACCAATGATAAGTAAGGGGTCAGATCACAATCAATGGCATGTGGTAATCCTTTGATCTTGATCTAATGATGTGAAACAAAAGGGCATTTTTTCAATGCCAATTTATAAAAAATGACATGAAAGGTTTTAGATTGATGCCACATAGGTAGCAAATAAGAAAAGAAGAGATCTTGTGTGCCTAAGAATACATATGTATAAAGGCAAAGGTACAAATCAAATCTGAAGCACATATGAGCCAAACTCTAAACTATCTACCACCATTAAATCTTTGAATCCATAAATCACATAAAAATACCCTAAGTAAACTTAGACTGATTATGATGAATTTAGAGAAGCTTAATTATGTTTTGAGTAAAAAAGAGTTAGCACATAGAACATTTTCAATCCATTTTTGAATAATTTACAAGATCAAAAGCCATGGAATCTTAGAGGCGACAATTGAAAGATGAGATAAACTTGTACCTATCTATGAATAATGAAGGAAGGGGTTTTAATAATATTGAGCTAGATGTCATAACCTTGAAAAAATGAAATAAGAATAATTTTGAGCTCTTTTGGACCATAGAAGAGATAAATCCCATCACCAAATAAGAAAAATGGATCAACACAATTAACATGAGATACTATGACCTGGTCATAGTTGAAATGGTCAATCTCCACCATGCTACTACTAGACTAGAGGTACTTCTTTACACTAAAATCCTTCCTCTAATTTTTACTTATTATAGAATTGATAGTGATTAGATTATTCATGAGGGAAGCTCTAGGAGAGTTTATTACATTTCCCTAATAGCCTTTGAGAAGTACTAAAAGCTCTAAAAACCCCATGTGGACCTACCCACAATCAAAGGATCAACTAGGAAACTAGATACCATCCTCAAGCCATGACTATTCCAAGCAAACCATGTGTTGCATGACTTTGAGGGAAGAATCCTAGTTGTCTAGTTTAGGGAGGGAATTAGGGTAATAATGACCCTATGTAATATAATTATGAAATTAGGGTAATCAATAAGAGCTTGGTATCTTATGTCTACTTTATGGTATAGAAAGAGTTTGTTCTTTTAATAGTAGATATGAATAGTGTCTTCCTAGGGAAATAATTTATTGCTAATAATATGAAGACAAGAAAGTATTTCTTCATGATGTCTTATTTTATAGATGCCTTGCTAGCTTCCATCAAGATACCCAACATCAACAACTGGTCTTTTGAGGGAAAAAACATAATTTCTTGCCATTACACAAAATTTCATATCTTCAAGTATAGACACCATATGAAATTCATATGTGATTGTGTCTATCCTAGATTGGTGGAATCCATCATATGGATTTCCATGCCTAAGATTACACCTTTTTTCAAGAAGTATGTGGAGCTTATGGGAGACATCTAGTTTTACCCATATTACACTATTATCAGAATTGAGGGAATTCTGACTCAACCATACAAGTTGCCTATCTATGTTTTTCCCAAGATGGTAGAATAAGAAATTACATCTCAACTCCTTCATGGTGTTGATGGGTTTTGTAAAGAGAAAAGGAAGGGCCTCCTCCTTCCCTTTCCTTTGACAATTAGAATAATACTTATATAGGATTTGAAGTAGGTAGACACCATATCCAAGTATAGGGACTCTTTTATGTTTCAATTAGATGATCTCAAGTACTATGACCCAAATAATGTGGTAGGTAATCATTTGAAGAGTAAGTAGCTTCCCTAGCCAATTTATGAGCACCAACTAGCCCCTCATGACACCCTTTAAGTAAAGGCCAACAATTTTGAGGAGGTGCTAGAAAGATTTTAGAAAAATAACCTCATACTTATGCATAGATTAACTAGTGATGAAAAGAAAGGGGACATATGGTAGATGCATCCCCTTCAGTAAATTTTTTTGCTTGGACCTTTTAGGTCACCTTAGGATCAACCCTATTTTTAAGGACCACAACCCCCATTACAAATTTTATAAGGCACTGGTAATGAGAAGTTAAAGGAGAGACCTAATAAGTTACCTTCCTCTTTAACCCCTCTTGATAGACCAATATCCCTAGTGGAACACTTGTATATGATTCCCCTTAAACTTGATGAAATATTAGAGAATGACCTCAAGGTCCTTGCTAAAGTTTATGGTTCCAAGGAAGAATAAGTCCAAGCTGAAGAAACTTAGGTTCAAGTAGAGGAGGTTGAGGGAGATAAAAGAAAATAATTTTCCCTAGACCTAGTCCTAGTCTCACAACCAAAGAAGAGAAAAGTAGAGGTAGAAATTATCCCTCTGGGAAAAAAGAGGCCAAAGTTGACTCTCACTCCCACAAGTGAGATAAACTTATTTATTGGTTCATTTATGGAAAGTTATAGAAGATCTCTTCCTAATCCCACTCATGGGCCTTGACTAAGGTTATCAAGATTGATGTTCATGAAGATATCAAGGCATGGATAAGGGCCTTGATGAAGGAGTAGGAGGAAAGAAGAATAATAAATACTATAGGTCTAGATGATAAGAAGATGGATGCTTAAGGATCATCAAGAAGCACAAGAGTAGAGGTCCCAAAACCTCCAAAAAACATACAATCATTCACTAATATGTAGTTTAATCTAGAGTTAGTTGGGTTAGAAAGGGTCACAACCAGCAAAGCAATAGTGGAAACTCAAGAGTTAACATTCCAAAAGGTGGAACCTTTTGCTATCTTAACCTTAATTGGATGATAGGAACTTGGTGAACTTCCCATGCATAAATAAGATATTGAAATCCTATCTAAGGATCACTATGCTCAAGTTAGAGCTAGTATCAAGGGCATGAAACATAGGATTCAAAATTTTGAGAAGGAAAAGGAAAACTTGGAAACACAAACCATTTTATCAATGGTTGATGCCATAATGGATATGTTTTAAGAATCTTTTTTTGATATGTATGATTCCTTAAAATTGATGAATTTAATACAAGATAGATTGAGCTAGTAGAGTGAGGTGGCTAAAGGACTAATAACATAATGGTAGGATGAAGTGGCCAAAGTAAGGGATATTATAAATATATTTATTAGGAATATGATTCCTAAGTTTATAACTATTAGCCTGTCCACCTAAATGTTGTATTGGGGATATTGGTGGATAAGATCTAAAGTTTATTTGCTTGGTCAGTAGGCTTGGATAGAATCCTTGAGGATGATGAAGAGATAATTAATTAGATCAAGTAATTACTTGGTACCATATTGGAAAATATTACAAAGACTATATCCATAGGAATCATTGATGATGTAGAATATAAACATAGAGTCACCCTAGTGATGTAGGAGGCAAAGGGTAAGAGCTGAGAACAATCAGGTAGTGACAACAAAAGTATTTTGGGTATGATCTTCATAGCTAAGGAGAAGATTATAGAATCCACAATCATCAAATAAGTTATGGCCTAGGATGATAGGGACTTTGATGACTTAGCTGATCAGGAAGATATATAAATTTCCTAAAGCTTGCTATAGATTTAGAGCTGGTCAAAGAACAACATCAAAGAAAAATGGAGCTTCTATAGGAGAAACAAGGAGATCCTTTAGCAATGGGCCCAACAACAAATTGATATTATTTTTTGTAAAAATGTTGTAATATTTGAAATAGGAATATTATTTTGTAAGACATATGCTAGTTTTATAGCATATTTTCCTCTAGGTCAGTCTAGTTTTGAGAAGCAAATGTATTCTATAAATTTCTAAAGAAGGATAGCTATCGTTATATTTTGTACATTTTGTATCTTGTAACTAATCAGTATAGTACCTTGTATTTTATAAAAGGCATGTATTACCACTTTTTAAGTGGAGATATTTTGATAAAGTTTGTATACTTTTGAGTGACTAATACTATCAAAGAATTCTATAAATATTGTCCAAATTTGATGTGGCAATTGTTAGTATAGATTTATCTCAATTGTTGGTTCTAAGCTTGATTTTGAATAGTTTCATGAATTCTAAATTTTTATTTTTGATATAGGGTTATAAATTTGTGCATATGCTAGATTAGTTGGAAGGATATTGAATTTTCTTTGTTTCATTTGTTCTATATTCAGATGTGCTTATGTTATTTATGTTTAGTAATAACTATTTAAAGCAAAATCTAGTTCTTACTTATATAATTCCATATTATCCTTAGAAATTTTCTTGGTGTGTGGTGAGATTTGAAATTTTGTTATTTTTCATCATATACTAGTAAATGTAGGTTCAGTTGTAATTGAAACTTTGTCATGATATTTGAGTCAAAGATTAGTAATAACTTTTTTAATTTCTACCTTACCCTTCCCTTTTGCTTCTTTTTAACTAGACCATTGTATCTTAAAGTTCATTATAAATATACATTTAGATTAGTATGTAGCTTATGTTTTGATCATAATTCACTAAGTATTAGCATAAGATACCTACAATTTACAAAGAATTAGACCATGATGGCTCCCAACCATCAATGAATATAAATTTGTGGTGACAGTTAAATAGTGATTTACTACTATTTCACTAGACATAACATTAAGTTACCACAACCTACTACTCATGCTATGGATTACTAGAATTACAAAATGATAAGTGTTCTTGAAAACTAAGGACCTCTGTGTTACACTTAAAGGCATCAACATGTTCTGCTAGGACTAGAAGGAGGGTAATTCTCCAAGAATTGGTTGGATCTTTATTGATCTTAGTATATTTTTATATGAGATTTGTGTTATCTTTGTGCTTTTGAGTAATTATTTGATTATAAGTGTAAATATCATTGATTTTTTTAATTTTTGAACCATCTTTGTGCTTCCTCAAATAAAGATCACATTTCTTTGATATTTGATGCTTGTTTTTGGTTAATTTAGATTAAGACTTGAGAATACATAGTATTTGAGGTTAGGATGGTTCATTTTGATTAAACATTGGCATATCTTTCATAGATATGAGTTTATTTGATATTATACTTTGTAACAAATGATTACACCAAATCTTTAAGGTGTTATTAAAAATGTTCCCTTCAGGATCATAACATCCTACCATAATTATGAATTCCATAACCTAGGTTGGATTTGCACCCATACACTAAGATCACCCACATGTATGAGACCTATGAAAATATTAGCATGCCAATGTAGACACAGAATCTATGCCATGAACATAAGTAGAGGCTCTGATACCAAATATAATGTAATTACTTATATGTTTAGACATAATGATAATATATTGCATACAATAAGTAAATATGACAATAATTGATAGTAGAGAAAAATATTGATACTATAACAAAGCCATTTCAAGAGGGAAACCTCTATAATAATGCACTAAGAGTATAATAATTAACATGATGATCAAAGACTAACCACTACCTCCTATATATAGTTTACATATCCATGGTTATTTCATAAGCTGACCTAACTAAGAACATAAAGATATATAACAAGAATATAAAAGAGGTATGTAAGCCACATGTCAGCCACACATATCCCTAGACACACCAAAGTTTAAGGGCACAGCATGCCCCTCCACTTAAAAAAACCATTATTCTAAACATTGATTCAAATCTAGATGTTACTACACAAAATATTCATCCTCCCAAGTGGCATCTTCACAAGGTAGATTCTTCCATTGATCAGGTACTCCTTAATTATTCTAGATCATAGTTATTTAGTGTAAATTTGAAGGATCACCTCAAGATCAATAATACCTCTTCCTTCCTCATCCAATTTTGGTATCTCAATTTGAGTATAAACTCTATTTCTTATGACTTTCATCAAGCATGATACATGAAATACTGGATGTATGTGAGTGGAGGAAGGAAACTCTAACTTGTAGGCCACAATACAATTTTTTTGTAGGATATGATAAGTCCCATAATAATTAAGGGCCAACTTGTTATCCTTTTTCTATTGCTTTAAGGACATATTCTTATATATATGCAATCAAACAAAGACCTAATCACCAATGCCAAAATGTCTCTCACTTGAGTGTTGATTTGCCTTCTGCTTCATATGATTTTGAGCCATGGCTAATTTTTCATGCACACTTTCAAGGACTTATTATTGATGGTAAGTATGTTCTTCAACTACATGAACCTTAGGATGAAACTTAAAGGTTGAAGTGATGTATGGAGGGTGGTATCCATATAGTTTTAGAAAATAAGACATTTTGGGAGAATTATGAAAACAAGTATTATACCACCATTCAACAAGTGGCAACCAATGAACCCATTTATCCTATTTATCAAAAACAAAAAATAAATATATCCTTGTATAAATTTGGTGCCTACCTCGTTTCATCCATATGATTGAGGATGATAGGATGAAATATGAGCCAAATGGGTACCCAAACATGTAAATTACTCAGTCCAAAAATTACTAGTGAAAATGGGATCTCTATCACTGACAATGATCTTAGGGGTACCATGAAATTTATGAACTATATTGAGAAGATTATAATCTACTATATTAGAAACAAATGTCTATGATAAAGAACAAAAATGAGAATACTTATTGAGATGATCTACCACAACGATGATAACATCATATCTTGGTAACCCTGTAATGAAATCCATAGACACCTCTTCCCAACGTTGGCTAGGGATGGATAAAGGCTACTAAAGACCTAGGGTTTTGATGGATTCTCCTTGATTTTTTTAATAGATCATACATTAAACCACATATTTTTAGACATCCCCCTAAAGTCCTTCCCAAAAAAAATCATGCTTGATTCTATGATAGGTTTTCAAAAATATTGAGTGACCCCAATTGGAATTGCATGAATATTTTGAAAGATTTTTTGTTTAAGAAGAGAATTATTACATAGGTATAATATATATATATATATATATATATATATATATATATATATATATATATTTATATATACCATAATGCATTAACTTTCCATGTAAATTTTTGAAATCCACCCAAACCTTGCTAAATATTCTAAATCAAATCATGGGTAGCACTATAATTGTCCCATTCTAATCATGCTTCCTCTAGCCAATCTCCCTATAGAATGGTCATAGCACATAAAAATGCCTCAAATGATTCATTCTTACTCAATATTGTTTCTACCACTACATTGTCCTTGAATTTCTTGTAAACTATTTGAAAATCATATCCTAACATCCTAGTTATCCATTTTTATTGTTGTTTAGATGACAACCTTTATTCCAAAAAACAATTAAGATTGTCATGATCAATCTTTACCTGAAAGTGATAACCCATTAAATAAGGCCTTCATTATTTCACTACATGTAAGATGGCCATCATTTGCTTCTTATAAATGGGTTTGTGCTAATTTTTACCCTTAAGTTGATGAATGTAAAATGAAAGTGGTCTACCTTCTTACACAAGTACAACACCCATACCATACCCTAATGCATCACATTCAACCACAAAATTATTGGAAAAATTAGGAGTGACCAATACTAGAGTGGTGAACATAGCCAATTTTAATTATTAAAATGCCCTAGTAGTTTTATGATTCAACTAAAGGGAGTCTTTCTTAACTAAAGAGATGAGTGGGGCTACAATGCTACCATAATTTTTGACAAACCTATGATAGTAACTAGTTAACCCTAGAAATCCCCTTAGTTACTTGAGTGTCTTAGGAATCATCAAGTCCACCATTACTTTTATTTTTTTAGGATCCACTTTCACTCTTGCATGTGAAACTAGATGACCCAAATACTCAACCTCACAAGCTCCAAAAGTACATTAAGAAAGTTTGGTATACAATTGATGTTGTTCCAAAATTGAGAGTACCTATTTCACATGGTGCAAATGGTCTTCCCAATTTTTACTGTAAATGAGGATATCATCAAAAAATACCAGAATAAATTTCCTAAAAAATGGCCTAAAATAGTGTTAATCAAACTCTAAAAGGTAGATGGTACATTATTTATCTGAAAAGACATAACTAAACACTCATAATGGCCCTCATGGGTCTTGAAAGTAGTTTTGGGTATGTCTTCTTCACAAATATGGATTTGATGATGCCCAAAACATAGAGATAACTTGGTAAAATAAAGATCACCATTTAATTCATCTAGCAAATAATCAATGATAGGAATATGAAACTTTTCTTTAATAGTTTACTTTTTTATTTCTCTATAGTTAAAACACATCTAAGTGCCATTTTTATTTTATACCATGAAAATTGGTGAAGAATATTCACTTTCGCTATGGTGAATGATTCCTGCATCCAACATATCCTATACCATATTTTCAATTTAACTTTTTTAGGCATAGGGATACCTATATGGCTTAATGTTGGTTGGTGAACTACTCAGAATAAGATTAATAGAATGAACATATGTGTAACTAGGTGGAATTCCTTTCAACATGTCACCAAAAATAACTGAATGGGCATTAATCACTTGTTATAGATTAGGAGGTGTAGATGGTTGAGTTTGTTGAACTTCCATGGAAAATAAGTGAGATACAAATCCTTTAGCACCCTTAAAAGGAATATTTGACATTTTATGGGAGATAATAAGTTGAGGAGATTTAACCCTTAATCTTTTTAGCTCAAATTTCCTTCCCTTAGAATGAAAATGCATGAATAATTCCTAGAAATTCATCTCAATAGTGCCCAAAGTGGTGAGCCATAGTACTCCCAAAATAATGTTAGCGCCCCCCATGGGAATATAAAAATTAGGAGAATCCAAAAAGTAGTATCCCATGGCCAACTTAATACTATGGCATTTTCTTGACTAGCTGACAGTACCACCATATGCAATCATGACCTAAAATTTTATAGCAGGATAAATGAAATAGTTCAAGTGAGTATCCAACTTATTATTAATGAATTTGTGTATGATCCCATAATAAATCAATATAATGACCTTATATTTCTTTAGGAAACCCACCACCTTAATATTTTGGGAAGTAATAATACCTAAAAGGGTATGATAGGAAACAGTAGGTTGAGAGTCTTCAGATTCTTCCTTAGGATCTTCTTCATTCTCACTAATTGCCTCCTCATCATCATCGTCATTGGAACCTTCAATGTAAACTAACTTATTTTTATCATAATTATGGTATTTGTTCCATTTCATATCATAACCATAACACAACCCTTTGGTTCTCTTTAACTCAATTTGTTGAGGTGCCAATTTGGTAGGTTGATTGTATGATGGTGCTAGAAAGGTGTGATCATGACTAGTAATGAAGGTTTTCCAATTGACCATCTATTTTTCCTCTACCATGCATTCTCATGAGATAGATTTATATATATATATATATATATATATATATATATATATATATATATATATATTGGGTTAAACAGCCAAACCTCTAATTTGATGCTATCTTTGAGACCACTCAAAAATAAATCAATCAAATTTTCCTAAGCGATGTCTTCCACTCATCAGGATAGATTTTGAAATCAATGAATATAATCCTTTAAAGTTCTTATTTGTCATAATTTGGCTAACTGGATGAAGTAGTTATTATAAAATTATTCTAATAATTAGCCAACAACTCATCAATGAAAATAGACCATGTATAGGAGCACCATTATTATTATTTAGAGTACACAATTAGTGATATAAAATGAACTGCTTAGGTTCCAGATATAGAGACGCTAGTATCACCTTATGAGAACTAAGAGTTTGGTGTAGATCAAATAAATTCTCAATTTGAGTAATCCAAGTGAGAGGATCCTTACCATCAAACTTACGCATGTCCACTTTTGAAAACATTAGTTACACACTAGAATTGGAGTTATTAGTATTGAGAGGAGGGTGACCCAAATGATGAAGTGGAGGATTATTTGACTATAACTAAGATAAAAGGTAAGCAATTGAGAAGTGATATTATTCAATTGAGTGTGAACCCCATTAGTCTCTCTATGCATCCCTAAAAAATTAGTTTAAATTACAACAAAGTCATCATGATGTGCCAAGCCCTTTATATCAACTTGAAGTTGAGAAACTAATGGATCTAAAGTTCCAGATTCTATGTCATTGATAGGAGTCTTAGAAGTTTCTTACCCCACTTTTATTTCCTATGTAAAAGGACCAAACATATACAAATCCTAAGAGGGTTTTTACCCAAAAAAAGTGTACTAGGAGATGGTACCATTGTGATTACCTCACCAAGATGAATCAAATGATTGCCTTTGAAAACTAGGGTAAAACATTTGACACCAAATAAATGTACCAACAAAATATACCATTATGATCATCTCCTTGAGACGAATCCAACTACAACAATTGTGCAAAGCAAATTTTTTTTCCAAACCTTTTTTTCGAAAAAGTGTTTCAAATAATATAACTTTGATAGAAAAAACCAATTCTTCTCATATTGGAAGCTATGTTTTTTCACTCCTTCCTCTCTCAGAAGTCATACCTCACCAGATCTAAAAAAATAATACATAGTAAATTTGTCTAAATTGAATCTCTAATAACACTCTTAACAAACTATAATACCAAAACCTCTAGGAGTTAGTGAAATATGCCCATCAGAATCATAATAGACTTATAAAGATAGATCATATTTATATAATTGGACACATTTTAGAGATATTCTATTCAAAGATCAACATCCATTACTTTTCTTTACATTATATTTATATAATGAACTTAATGTGCATGTTTAATCCTTGTTATTTATAAATATTAACTTGATAAATCATATTTTAAATTGGATATTCAATCTTCAAGATGGAATTACCAAGGATTCAAACCAAATCACACTTAGATAAAAGGGGACCTTTGCTTGAACTTTAAGTTCATAGAAGAGTTAGGCATGATAGAGGTAGACACAAGAGATCCAAATCTTTTCCAACTTCACCTCTTCAAGATACCTTTACCTTTAACCTTTGTCAAGGTATGGATTGGTTTAGAGACTCTTCAATTGATGTGCTAGGTGTGATACATGATCTCCCACATAACCCTAAAAAGTATTTGCCTAAATTTAGTCCACAAGGTATCGTGACTACTAAAGATCACATTAAATGTTTTAAATTTACCTTAATTTTGATAAATGTTGTGCATGAGGATGTATCATGTAGGTTTTTCCCCTTTACTTTTAAATATGTTGCTTATGAATGGTTTTTGAATCTGCCTAATAATTATATTACTAATTGGGATGGGTTTACTAATGTTTTCATAGACTAGTTTAGTAAAATTGTTAGCCCATGCATCATTTACCATCATTTCACCACCATTAAAAGGGATGAAAGTGAGCCCATAAGGTCCTTTAATTCCAATTTTTAGAAAATGTATAGTAGGGCCATAAAACCTTATAAACCTAGTGACGTTTTAGCTTTATAAATATATAAAGATGTAGTCGATCCCTTGACTCCTATATTCTATTAAAGATATATTCTATGTATAAATTCATTATCTAGGGTTTATTATGAATTAGTGATCATAAATGATCAAATGCATCCTCAAGTAAAAATGGCCTACTCAATCCCAAATATCATATATTCCCATTTTGAACATCTTCCCTAACAATAACTAGAATATTCCATCCTTAAAATAGCTCTCAAATCTAAATCAATTTCCCTTGAGTCATGTTCCTCCCAATCAAAACATAACATTATTGAATCATCCTTCTAATGGCTCAATACAAATGATCAAAAATATTTAATACCATCTATTAAAAATAACTATGTGCACAATTCTAAAACTCCCAATTATGAGAATGAGTATATCTTGAAAATGGTCTAAAAATTAAGCACTAATTTATTTCAATTATAGAAACAAGTAGGCAATATAGGAGAAAAATCTGGTAGGAACTTCTCATTTCAAAAGTTTAATAGGTCAAACAATTTATTTTAGAATGATAGTTTTCATAATAGCAAGGCTAATGAACCATCTTCTAGCAATAAGACTATGGACATCAATCTTGCTAATATTGCATTACTTGATTATTTTAGAGTGCATTATACAACCAAGCATGTCAAGATTAATTGTATAGATTTTTTCAAAGATTTTTAAGCCTTCCAAGAGGATATAGATACATTTGAAGTGGTCCCTAACAAGGATAGTGGTGAAGGTACCTCAAGATCCAAATCATCTGATTAAGGCTTTATGGATGAAACCACTGATTTCCCCTTTCAAGAGGAGAATTAACGTAATGAGATCCTTGAGGAGATCTAAGCCTTCTAAAAATTCTTGAAGAAGACTTATCCCTTGAATAATAGAGAGTAGAAGCAACCCTTGACTAACTCAACACCTCCAAATAACTTTGGAACTCCTCCATACACTTCTTTAAGAAATAATCCAGAGTCACCTAAAGGGAGTACCTCTAAGCCCAACATTGATATTCCTAGATCTTCTATTAAAATTATATATAACATTTCTGAAGATATGAAGATAATAAAGGCTAATATCACTTTTCATGAAATAATGTAGATTATAGAATAAAGGGACCTCCTACTAGAATTATTATCCAAGAAGTCTAGCAAGCCACTCAAAGTTGACCATGATAATGTGACTATACACAAAGCTAAGGCATAATCTCCTCCTTTCCTACTTACTATAAATATATTTGGTAAGAATTTACACAATTGATTATTATATTTTGGAGCATATACAAATATCATACTAGCAGGTATTTGTAAGTAACTTGGATTGACTCTTATTATGTCTAGTAAAGTTGTAACTCAGCTAGACAAATCTAGAGTCAAGGTAACTGGGGAGCTTTTAAATGTTCATATGCAATTTGATTATAAGTATGGAGTGCAAAAATTTAGTGATATACAAGTTTTTAATATTCTCAATGTGTATGAAATTGTGTTAAGTAGGGAGTGGACCAAAGCTTTGAATAGTTACATGTCTGCAAATTGATCACAATTGTGGCTACCTTGGAAGGAAGTGCCCAACCAGATCAAGGTTGAGAGAGAGCCAAGGATGAATCACATGATCATTGAGTATAATTATATGAATCAAATGGTTAACATAATTGACTTAGAATTAGGGGTTTTTAACCTAGAGGCTACCAATGTATGTGATCATAAAAGTACTCATGTTGTTCTTACAGTATGGAAGTAAAGCATTGATGGTGATAGGTGTAAGGATGGATCTCTGGTTAGTATTCTCCTCACTAATCCTATTATCAAGGAATACCATGCTTCCTATAGGCTCCAATTCCATTTCACTAAAAACCTTGCTGAGTATGAAGCCTTTATCCTAGGTTTGTAATTTGCTATAAAGAAAAAAGTAAAAGAACTACTAGTCTATAGGGTTTTAGAACTAGTAGTCAATTAGGTGAGAAGCAAATATCAATGCATAATATCATAACTCAAGAGGTATAAGTTTAGTGTTTGGGATCTCATTGAGTCTTTTGATGCTTTTAACATTATCTCCATCCCAAGAGAAGAGACCTAAGGTATTGATGAGTTGGCATCTACTGCAGCTAACCTCATGCTCAACTAAGACTCACCGAACTTCAGCATTGAGTTGATGCCTTGTCCTTTAGTCCTTAATAATTTAAACCATTTTAAAGTCTTTAGTGATGATCAATAGATATTATATTTCATAACTAATTTTAGAGTATTTAAGGGTTAGACCATTAATGAGACTAATGAAAATGCACTTAAGGAGGACAAATTTGATGGTAAGGTCATTTAGTTGAATGATAATAAATTCCCCAAGGGAATTATTTCCTTAGACAGGCTATTTGATCAAGACAAAATAGATAAGGTTCATAGGATTCCCAAATTAAGTGGGAAAGACTACAATGCAATGGATCTTGGCCCCCAAGATCAACCCTTGCTAGTTAATGTAGGAAACACCTGCACCAATATTAAGAACAAGAAGGCCAAAGAGTTTCTAACTAGGTATAAGGATGTTATAGCTTTGTTTTATGATGACTTAAAGATCTTTGATCCAATTATCATCAGCCATACTATACCCCTTAAGGAAAGTTTTAATTCCTTGAGGAAAAAGTAGAGAATTTTGAACCCTATCCAAGAATAAATTGTCTTTAAAGAGGTCAAGAGATTACTAGATGTGAGAATTATGTTTCCCATCAGGCATTATACCTAGGTGACTAATTTGGTGCCAGTCAGGAAGAAGAATGGTAAGATTAGGCTATGCATTGATTTTATAAATTTGAAAAAAAACATCTAAAAAGGATAACTATCATATCCCTTATCTTGACCATGTAATTAAAGTTGTTTCCATTTTAGATATGATTTCTTTCCTTGATGGATTTTTAGGTTACAACTAGGTGTTGGTTGATAGGGAAGATAGGATGAAAATAACATTCATAACCAAGTGAGGGACCTTCACCTATAAAAAGATGCCTTTTAGATTAATCAATGTAGGAGTTACTTTTCAAATGGATATGGACCATGCCTTCCAAGGCCTAATTGGTAAGTGTATCATTATATATGGATGATCTAATAGTTTCTATAAAAATAGGGAAGATCACTTTATACACTTACATCATGTTTTTTAGAGATGTAGAATGTATGGAATCTCCTTAAACCCCAATAAAAACATATTTTATGTTATTGAATGCAATTTTTTGGGTCATGTTATAACTAGGGATGGGATATCTAAATATCATAAAAGACTAGAGGCAATATCTAAAATACATCCTATAAATAATAGAAAAGAGCTAAAGTATTTTTTTAGTAAGATAAACTCTGTAAGAAAGTTCTTTTTTGGATTTGCAGAGATTATCAAGCCATTAAATGACATGCTGAAGAAGGATGTGAAGGTCACATGGAAAGAATAATCTAAGAAGGCATTTAATGACATGAATGAGGTCATTAGCCAAGCTATAGTCATGACAAGTCCTAACTTTTCAAAGGACTTTTATTTCTATTATTTTGTATTTGACCATATTGTGGTTGTAGTTTTAACTCAAAAAGTTGATGGGTGTGATCACCCAATAGATTTTATGAGTACTAAATTGAAGAATTTTGAGTTAAACTATTCATTAATTTATAAGAAGTCATATGCATTAGTTAAGGTAGGAAAGAAATTTAGGCACTATATCCTTAGAAATGAGGTGCATGTTATTCAACCCGACCCTACCATAAAGCTTATGTTGATCTAGAATGAGCTTGGGGAACATAGATGTAAGTGGATGCCAATTTTGTAGGAATATGACATAGAAATGAAGATAAAAAAAATAGTAGGGTGCCAAGGCTTGATCAAAATAATTGTTAATACCAGCCCCAAGCTGAATATTATGCAAGTTGATCAATAAAATTTTCAAGCTAGTGAGTGGTATGATTCCATCATACATTTACTAATTAATGGTACTTGTCTTGCAGGACTATCTATGGAGAAAAAGAGGGCACTAAGGCTGAAGTAATCCCATTATATAATCAACTATGGGATCTTGTATATAAAAAACCTTGAGGGGTTCTACTTGAGGTGTATCTAAAAATAAGAAGTTACCCAGATCACGATCACCTTTCATGAGAAGCTTGGTAATGAACATCCATCTAGGAATACTACAACCCATAAGATCTTAAGAGATAGCCACTATTGGCCAACTACTTTCAAGGATGCTGACAAGCATATGATGGAATGTCACTCTTTCCAAATATTTAGCACCAAAGAGCCTAAGGCAACAATGCCTTTACAACTAATTATGGTCTACAAACCATTTTCACAATGGGGTTTAAACTTTGTGGCTTTGATTAACCCTAATCTAAATTCCAAAGATTATTTTAGAAAGTGAGCTAAAGTTGTAGCCATCAGATAATGTAGAATAGAGGAAGTAATCAATTTTTTAGAGGAGAACATTTGTACTAGACTTATAACTCTAATCTATCTAGTGTGTGATAATGTTTCTAAATTTACATCCATAGAGATGACTGAATGGGCTTATGATAATGATATTTGTCTAAAATTTTCATTTAACCATTATCCCCAAGGAAATAGAGTCTCTAAATCTATTAATAAAAACCTAATGAAAGCAATCAAGAAGTCTGTTGCAGACAAGCCTAGGGCATAGCACAAGCTACTCAAGTATGCATTAAGGGAAGATATGATAAGGATTAAACAAGACTTAAAGGCATCACCTTTTCTATTAGTATATGTCTAGGATCCCATATTTCCTATCACTCTTAAGTTGCCCACGTACAAATTCATGTAGAAATATATGAAAGAAGGCTAAGAGCGTGTAAATTTAAGATTGTTAGACATCATTCAAATGGAATATGTAAGGGAGCAAGCCTTTACTAAATTTAGTAGACATTAGACCATAGTAAAGAGGTGTCTTGCTGAAATATCAAAGATCAATGTGTTTAGACAAGGGGACCTAGTCCTCCTTTGGGATAAAGCATCTGAGCCTAAGGGAAAGCATGGAAAGCTTACACCTCTATGGATTGGCCCCTATCATATTACAACACACTAGGAGATAAAACCTTTAAGATCAAAAAATTATAAGGAGTAGAGTTCACACTACACATGAATGGGTAGTTCCTCAATTGTTGCTTCTCTACTACTCCACCTAAAGTCCTTATGGAGTAAAACTATAAGATGGTTATACGTAATGTAGGTAGGATAGTTAATTTCTTATAGTTATTTCCTTCCTATCCCTTATTTTTATATAAGCAAGTGTATATTTATTTGTTTCCTTTTGTGTTTTACTTTGCTTCTTCCTATTTTGTGTTTGTTTTTGTTACCTTGTTCCTTAATTTCAATAAGTCCTTTTAGACAACCTTGAGATCAAATTTTATTTTAGTGTCTTGAATTCCAATAGATCATAAATGAAAGTATGAACCTAATATATATGCTGACCATGGTTCTAAAATATAGGCCTCATGTTTTTATTTATAAAAACTAGTAAAGACCAATAAAAGAAGCCAATTGTTCCATGAGAACTTAAGCATTATCTTGACCTAAAAATTGGTTTTAAGAAGATTTGCACTTGTAGGATCCAAGTTAAAATTTATTGAGACATAATCATACTTGCACTTAATAAACATACTTGTTTGGATCAAGGGTTTCAACCATATGTGATTTTTTGAGGATCAAACGCTTTAGAAAATCCTTAAACCTAGTTTCCCTAGTTCCCAACATTGCTAAAAGTGTAAAATACCAAAAAATACAAAAAATTGAGAATGCAATTCAAAATCAAAATCTTTTTAACCATACATGATTCTAATAATCTCTACCAAGGGTTTATACACATAGCTAAAAATGGATCAAGGCCATGAGTGGAGCTAAAGGCATATCTATCAGGGTTATGGATTCCTAGCTAGCATCAAAGCAATGCCCAAGCCTTCATTAAAATAGAAGCATGGTTCTTAATGAAAACCTAATAATGATCCAAGTTAGTTTTAATGATTAAAGATATGAAACCTAGAAGTTGTCCCCTAAATCCCATGGTAAATAGTAAGTGTAATCAAATCACACGCATAATATGATTATGCTTTAATTTTGATCCTAATTCCACAATACAAGGTTTGTTTTAGCCATAAAAATGATTTGGATAATGGCATTGATCAAATAGAGTGGATGACCTAGTTGCTTGTCTAAAATAGAGTCTCTAAGTTCTAACATACTATTATGGTTCCCCTAAAATTCACCGTTTATTGAGGTCAACATACCCCCAATTTTGAAAATTAGGACCCTTAAGATGTTTCGAAGCTTAACCATCCAAGCATGGCATGTTTTGAATATTATTAGAATTTGAAGATCATCCACTTTGACAAGATTGACTTATTGATTCATGGTTTACTTTAAGTTTTCCTAACATTACTAATAATTTATCTTCATGTCATTGAGTTTCATGTTTCATGGGGATGTTCTTAATAGATTCATGCTTTAAAAACCCTAGCATAATCCCTTAGTTTAAATTCAAATTTGGTGGGAGCATTTAGTGGGAACAATTTAAATATGTTTTAGATTTAAGCCTAATTTTTATGTTAAGGCTTGTTCATGTTTTTCAAAAAGGCCAAACCTTAGCTTAAAAACTATGCTTGGTCCACTTTTATTTTCCCCTTTGTTCCCTTTTATTTCTAACCATGTTCTAGATTTTATGCTAATAATGTCCCTTTTATTTTCTATCGTGGTTCCCTTTACTATTTATTACTTAGACTAAAGCTTTAATACTAAGGCCCTATCATATTTATTAACATGAATAGGACCTTAGTCAAAACACTTTAGCCTATGTTCACATTTAGTCCCAAGTTGTAACTTAATCTCCTTTCTTTGCAGATCTAACATCCCATTCTTCATAGTGGGGCATGATCCAACGGAGCAAGGAAGGCCTGGGTCTTAACTTAAAAAATATGCAACTCACAAGATTCAATGATCTACACTTCATTACAGCCTTTCAATCAGATGATGTGAATAAATCTTGATAAATCTAAGCACACAGTCCTTTAGATCAATCATGTTTGACCACTTAAATCATGATCAATGGTTATCCCTTCATCATAGACCAAAGATTAGATGGAGCAAAGACATCATTGAAAAATCAAAAGCCCAAAAGCTTCATGGATTTTCCACATGGCACTCCCTCATGCAAATATTAAAATCAAAGTGGCTTACATGTTAGAAGGGACCAACCATGAGCAAGCTCCTAGATATAATGGAACAAATTGAGTTTGAGATCTTGGGAGGCCTCATGTAGGCACTAAGTAGCAGTATTGCATTAGGACATAAGAGTTTGACAGGCTTAAATTTTATGCTCATGTGGCCATCATTTGATTCCTAAGAGGACATAATTGATGTCTACACAACCATAAAATTTAATCCTATCAAATCTAATAACTTCATGAGCCTAAATTTGAAAATCACGTGACTATCATTTGACATCTTTGAGGACATATTTCAATCTATGAGACCATCAAATTTAAGGTAATGAATTATTTTTCTTAGGCTCAGGTTATACTCCAAGATGTTTCTAAGAGCCCATGATTGGCGTTGTAGACTAATGGAAGCCCTTGAAGGATGTTTAAACAATTGAAATTTTTGAACTACAAATTTTGAAATAGTCTCATAGTCTAAATATATGCAAAAATGAACTTATTATAAGTCTATATTTTAAGGTCCCCATCGTGTTTGTTTGAATGTCATGAACTTTAGGCTAGAGACTCATACTAAATATTGTTTAAAAGGGTCTTTGCAACATAAAATTTGGCCCAAATGATTTTAATAAAAGGTTTTTATTGTGTCTATTAATATAATAAATCTCTATGTCAAAAATTTAACATTTTGTCCTTATATCATTTCCCCCCTTTGGGAATATTCTATGAGCTTAACATGAGTATTTTAGACATGATCCCATTGTGTATGATTCCCAAAAAACTTAGGTTTAAACACTTTATCTTAAAGTTTAATTTATGCTTAATAAACATAGAATGCACTTTAGCCTAAAAATTTTAAACCTAAGTCCCCATATAAGTCCTTTGATTTAAAACTTAACATAAAATGTTTTAACCTGTGTCCATTTGTGTTAACTAATATGAAATAGACTTAGGTAAAAGCATTTTAGCCTAATTTCCTTTTGTATGTATGCACCAACTTAAAACCCATGTATCTTTGTAGATCTTATGGCTCATGCTTCATCATGAAAGGATGATCCAATGGTATGAAGGCACCAATTACTTTTCAATGAGCCTCCAAGAGCCTGTAGGCTTGATGCATGGTGAACACATGTTCAAAGTAAGACTGATAAGGATACAAGAGCTTGGAGGTCCCATGGAGGTGCCAAGTGGCACAACCACAGGGCTCAATACCAAAAGGACCAATAACAAGCAATGACCTAGATCAAAATCAATGGCCCACATTGATCCTTCAATCTTGATCCAATGGTGAGAAACAAAAGGGAATTTTTTAAATGCCAATAGCTAGTGTTCTAAAGGCATTTATCAAAAATTACATGGAAGGTTCTATATTGATGCCACATAAGAGCCACACAATTATAAAGTGATAAAATAAGATATATTTTGTTCCTAAGAATGAAAAATTATAAAGGCAAAGGTACCAATCAAATTTGAAGCATGTATAGGCTGAACTCCAAACAATTTACCACCATTAAAGGTTTGAAGCCTTAACTTGCGTAAAAAGACCCAAAGTAAACTTGAACTGATTATAGTGAGTTTATAAAAGATTAATTATGTTTTGATCACAAAAGAGTTAGCATAAATATCATTTTCAATCCATTTGTGAATAATTTACAAGAGCAAAATTCATGGCAGCTTGAAGGCAATAATTGAGAGATGAGACAGAGTTTTACCTATCCACGATGACAAAGGGTTTTTTAAGATATTGAGAAAGATGTTTCAACCCTAAATAATGTCAATAAGAATTGGTTTAAACTATTTTAGTTAATAGAGGAGATTAATCCCATCACCAAATAAGAACAAAAGATCACCATAGCTAATAGGAGATACTATGACCTTGTCACAGTTCAAATGGTTGACCTCCACCATGTTACTGCATGACCAAAGGTGCTTCATTACATTGATGTCTTTACTCTAATTGTTAGTGATTATAGAATTGATAATGATTGGATTATCCATGATTAAATCTTTAGGAGAGTTTATTACATTTCCCCACTAGCCGTTAAGGATTAATACAAGCTTCCAAAACCAAATGTGGACCTACCCAAAATCAAATGATACATAATTGAGAATGATAAGATATAATCCTTAGGCCATGGTTGCTCTAAGAAAACCATGTGTTCCATTACTTTGAGGGAAGAATCCCAATTATCCAATTTAAGGAGGTAATTTTGGTAATCATTACCCTATTAAACAAAATGTTTGAAGCCCCTATAAGTACATATGTCAATAATAGCTGGGTGTCTTATGTCTACTTTATGTTAGAGAAAGAACTCATTCCTCTAATAGGAGATATGATTAGTGTCTTTCTAGGTAAGTAATTTACTACCATCAAGAGGAAGATAAGTAAGTAGTTCTTCATGGTTTCTTATCTGCTAGATGCCCTACTAACCTCCACCAAGATCCCCAACATCAAAAACTAGTCTCCTGAGGGTAGAATCATAATTTATAACCATTACTCAAAACTCCATATCTTCAAGTATAGACACCATATGAAATTAGTATGTGATTATGTATATCCTATATTGGTAGAATCCATCACAAGGATTCTCATGCCCAAGATTCCCCCTTTGATCAAGAAGTATGGGGAGCTAATGGGCGACATCTAGTTTTACCCAAATTGCATTGTTATTAGAAATGAGGGAATTCTAACTCAACCATACAACTTACCTATATACATTCTTCTGAAGTTGTTAGAATAATAAATTTCATCTTAATTCCTTCATGGTGTTGATGGGGTCTACAAAGAGAAAATTAAGGGCCTCTTCCATCCCTTTCTTTTTAAAATTAGAAGAATAGTTGTACAATATTAGAAGTAGGTAGACACCATGTCCATGCATAAGGACTCTTTTGTGTTTCAATTGAATTATTTCAAGTAGTGGGACCATAATAATGGGGTAAGAAATCATTTCAAGACCAAGTAGTTACCCAAGATAATCTATGAGCACTAATTGGTCCCTCATGAAACCCTTCACATAAAGGCCACCAATTTTAAAGAAGTGCTGGCTAGATTTAAGAAAACCAACCTCAAGCTTATGGATAAATTAAATAATGATTAAAATATAGGGGACATATGATAGATGCATCCCCTTTAGTACCATTTTTCCTAGACATTCCAAGCCACACCGAGAACAACCCCAACTGGAATTACGACAACCCCTAACATAAATTGTACAAGGCATTAGGAAGGAGAAGTTGGAGGAGAGACCTAGTGAGGGAGTTTCTTCTTTAGCCCTTCTTAATAGACCAACATCCCTAGTAGAATAATTGTATATGATCACCCTTGAACTTGATTAAATAGTAGAGGATGCCCTCAAGGTCCTTGATGAAGCTTATGGTTTTGGGGAAGAATAAGTTGAAGCTAACAAACCTCATGTTTAATTAGAGGAGGTTGAAGGAAAGGAAGGAAAGGAAGTTTCCTTGGACCTAGTCCCAATGACATATCTAAAGAAGAGAAAAGTATAGCTAGAAATTATCCTTATGGGACAAAAGAGGCCACAGTTAACACTCACTAATCCCAAAAGTGAGATCAACTTATTCATTGAGGAGTTCCCCTTTTATGGACCAATCATCCCTGATTGGTTCATTTATGGAAAGTTGAAGAAGATCCCTTCTTACTCCTACTCATGGGCCTTTACCAAGCCTGTCAACATTGATGTCCATGAAGATATCAATCCATGGATAAGGTAATTGTGTAAGCAATAAGAGGAAATAAGAATAATAACTACTACAAGGATAGATGACAAGAAGATGGATGCTCTAGGATCATCAAGCAAAACATGTGTAGAGGTCCTAAAAAATCTAAAACACAAAAAATCATCCACTATTATGTAGTTTAATCTAAATATAGTTGGATTAGAGAGGGTCAAAACTAGAAAACCCATGGTGGGAACTCAACATATCACATTCCAGAAGTTAAAACCCTTTACTAGCTTAACCCTAATTGAAGGGTAGCAACTTGGTGAACTTCCCATGCATGAAGAAGATATTGAAAGCCTATCTAAGGTTGACTCAACTCAAGTTAGAGCTAGTATCAGGGGCATGAAATAGAGGATTCCAAATTTGGAGAAAGAAAAGGAAAACTTGGACATGTAGGATATTTTATTATTGTTTGATGTTATAATGGATATGTTTGAAGCATCCTTTTTTGATATGTATGATTCCTTAAAATTGATGAATATGAGACAAGAAGCATTGAGCCAACATAATGAGGTGGCTAAAGGACTAATAACATAATGTCAAGATGTAGAGGCCATAGGAATAGGATTCCTAAGTTCATTAATATTAGCCTAACCAACCTAAATGTTGTATTGCGGATATCGGTGGATAAGATCCAAAGTTTAATTATTTGGTTATCAAGCTTGGATAAACTCCTTAGGGATGATGAAGACTTCAATGCCCAGAGAAAGAAACTACTTGGAACCATGTTGGCAAATCCTACCAAGAATACAGCCCTAGGAATCATTGATGATGTAGAATATAAACATAGAGTTACCCTGGTAATGTAGGAGGTTAAGGGTAAGAGCCAAGGTCAATCAGGTAGTGGAAACAATAGGATTTTTGGTATAATCTTCATAGTTGAGGACAATATTATAGAATCTAGAAGCATCAAAGAATCTATGGCTAGGGATGATAGCGACTTTGATGACATAGCTAATTAGGAAGATATCTATTTCTTGAAGCCTATTATAGATTTAGAGCTAGTCAAAGAACAACATCAAAGAGTAATGGAGCTACTGAAAAAGTAACAAGGAGATCCTTTAGAAATGGTCCCACTAGCTAATGTATCTTCCTTTTTGTAAAAAACTTATAATATTTTAAATAGGAATATTCTTTTGTAAGGCATATATTATTTTGTTATCATATTTTCCTCTAGGCCAGTCTAGTTTTTAGAAGAAAATGTATTCTAGAACTTTCTAAAGAAGGATAACTATCCTTATCTTTTGTACATTTTATATCTTTTAACTGATCGGTATACTACCTTGTCTTTCTATAAAAGACAAGTATTACCATTTTTTAAAGGGAGAGATTTTGAGCAATTTTTTATACTTTTGAGAAATTAATACTATCGAATAATTCTACAAGGATTGTCTAAAATTGATGTGTTAATTACTAATATAACTTTATCTCAATTATTGGTTCTAATCTTGAATTTACATAGTTTCATTAACTCTAAATTTGTGTTTTTGATACAAGATTTCTAATTTATGAGTATACTAGATTAGTTGGAAGGATCTGAAGTTTTCTTTGTTTCATTTGTTCTATATTCTGATATGCTTATACTATTTGACTTTAGTAACAATTCTTTAAAGAAAAATCTTATTCTTATATAATTACATATTATCCTTAGAAATTTACCTGGTGTGTGGTGAGATCTGAGCTTTTGATATTTTGCATCATATATTAATAAATGCAAGTTCAATTTTAATTAAAAATTTATCATGATATTTGAGTCAAGGATCAATAATCACTTGTTTTCTTTCTAACTTACCCTTCCTTTTTGCTTCTTTTTAAATAGACCACTGTAGCTTAAATTTCATTATAAATATACATTTAAATTAGTCTATAGCTTAAGTTTTGATTATAATTCACTAAGTATTAGCATAATATACCTTTGATTTACAAATAATTGGACCATGATGTTTCCCAACCATCAATTCATATAAATTTTTGGGGATAGTTAAACATTGCTTTACCACTATTTCACCACATATAACATTAAGTTTCCACAACCTACTACTCGTGCTCTAGATTCCTATAATTCAAAAATGAGAAGTGTCATTGAACACTAAGGACCTTTATGTGACACATAGAGGAATCAATAGGGCCTATCATCTATATTACCTTATGTCATACAAGTGATATATACTTAATGTATAATCTCCTTCTTCGAAGTCTATGGATTCATGAGATGTCTGTAGTTCCATCTATTCTCCATCAATTTATCATGCTTCCTCATTTTTAATTAGAGGTCAATATTCTTGGTTATTTGTAACCATATCAATACTTTAAACATCTAGAAGCTAAAGGTCATCATATACCTATTATTGTATTTCTTCTAATACCATCAAAATGGATAAGTAAGTAATTCCTAAAACAACTCAATCCCAATACCCTTTCTTATTCTTCTAAAGCACCCTTACCTTATTTAAATTCATCTCATTTAATTATTCATGGCAAGATATTGACATTTATAGTACATAATATGCCTTCCATGTATCCAAATTTCCAAGATTACCTATATCTCATGGTAGGCCTAAGATGGAATGACATAAGAAGAGGATAAAATATCATCCTATGAAACATATTCCACTCATCATAGAAGAATTGTTCAGTCAAGAAGATTTGAAACAAGAAGTTGAGTCATGAATGTACAATCAGGATTTAGTTCCTTATTTTGAGATTAAAAAGTACCCTATCCCGAATTGAATTATATCCCATCATGCTTATAAATGTAATCAATTGGGGGAAAATATAAAGGTAGACTAGATCCTATTCTTCCTACAAACCATTTAAATAAAAAAGTTTTAAATATAAATCATTTAGGGTTGTCCCCATACATTATAAAAATGGTTCAACCTCTACATTAAATAATGACATTTTCAACAATGACATAGAGTCCTATTATAGTATCCAATATGAGCTTACAAACATTAATATGTTTTATTGATTTTTGTTTTTTACCAAATTTTATTTTACAACCATTCCCCTTACCCTTCATTATCCTTACCTTATTGATTAGGACTAGCAAGACAATGATATCATTCTCAATGAGTTTTTAAATAAATAACATATTTCAAAGTTGATGGTCATAAGAGAATGTTTACCAATAGATGTACAAAAGTAGAAATTTGTATACACTTTGGACCCTAAGTCCTATTTTTGGGAGAAAACAAGCTTCATTGGTCAAAACAAAAATGAAACATTGAGATACTTAAGTGAAAACCCTTCTGAAGCAATTTTGGATCTAGAAAAAAGTAAAGAAGAAGATAGGTCGCTTGGTGAAAACTTGATTAACGCACCATTGTATGAGGAAGTTATCTTTTCTTCATTTGAATGCTAGGTATCCACAAATATACACTTGTCATATAGTGATGAAATCAATATTGGAGACAATGAATAATTTGATCGAATAGTTTTGGAGAATCTATAATTGGTAAATCATTGGCTATTTCCTAAGGGGAATGATTTTTATTATACATATATAGGTTCATCCTAGAGTTCATTTTCATGATCAATTTACTTCTTTGACTACTATTCTGGATGATGGTTCCACTCTTCTTGTGGAAGACATGACATAAATCAATGTTAATGTAATGTCCCCTAATTCTTAATGGATCTTTTCATAGAGGACCAATAGTCTATTTTATTCCCATAGTCTATGTCAAGTATTATAAGGGAATAGTAGTGGGAGAATCACTATTCACCAATTACTATTCATTAGCACTATTCATAAATCACTATTCATGAGTGATTGTGCATGATGACATATGACATAGTATTGAGGTGGCATAGTGATGAAGTGTCTTTGCTGATGTTGCTTGGCCCACATAATGATTTTTTAATGTGAAGTTGGAGGAGATAGAAGTGGGGTGAAATTTTCCCACTTGGCCACATGGAGGAATAGTGGAGGCATGTGAAGGATAGATTGATTGAATATATCATCTACCCACTCAATCATGTGATTAAATGAATCTTTTGACTAAATGTATTTCATATAGGAAAGTGGTGGATAAGATAAACTATTCCTAATTAAGGGTCACATGAAAGGATTGAATGCACGTGGGTCTTGGTCAAAGACAAATCTTGAATATTCCCTTGCACATGTGAGAGGAAAAATGCCTTATTGATGAATAGTGATACCACTTAAAACTTGGGTATAATTCTTTCTCTCTCATTATTTTTTCTCTCTTTATCCTTATCTTTTGAATTTCTAAAAGTATGACACTTCTCCCTTTGTAACACATCTTTTTCAAACACAACCCATCCTTATTTTGCTATCTTGAACATTCGTTCAACTTCTATCTTAGAAAAGAGATATTCACAAGAGTGGTAGAATTTGGTGGTTAAATATTCTTCCCTAGTTAGCTGATGTTGGTTTCATATAGGAGCCAAACTTGGACTTCATTAGAGCATGCCTCACTTGTTGATGTAATGGTTGTAAGTTTGTCATAGTTTATGCTTTACATTTTTAAGAGTTGATAAATATATTATTGTAATAAGAGAGTATTCATAGTAATATATGTTTGTATCCATAGTTTTTGTAGGTGCAATCCATTCTACATAATGAAATGATATGTATTTAGTATTTGGTATTATGAAAATTTCTCTATGAGTATGTTTCAATACATTTTAGAGAAACAATACGATATGATAATGTTATGTTATATGTGGGTGATCATAGTTATATAAATCTAAAAATTATTGTGTCATAGGTTATTTAGGACATAGTTTGTTAAGTAAAATCTATTTTTAGTAAATATCCCACTTTGGGATATTTCATTAGCATCAGAGTATATCTGTGTAGTTTAGATCAATATAGCTTAAGTGTTTGGGTTTTAGAGTTTTATGTGTTTTAGTAAATATCCCATAAAAAGGATATTTTAGTGGTATTAAAGCTATTAATCTTGCTAGCCTATTTGGGAAAACTATGTTTTTATAGATCTGTTGTGGAAAAAGATGATTGATGTAGCCTAGAGGAGGCCATTTTAGATATAATCTAAGAAGTAGAGATGGTGATCCACTAGGAGAGACTCATCTTATTATTGGAACTAGAGATATGGCTAAGGAATGTGATCAAGAATAATTTACAGATGATTCTAGTTTGGAATTCATCAAAAATTTGTTCATGAGTATGGTCAAGGAGTAGGAAAGAACAAATGCATACCTAAGTTAGCCTACACAAAATCCAATAACACATAAAGATAATGGTGTTAGAGCTAAAAATGGGGAGATGAGCCATACTACCCCTCATACTAGTAGTTTACCTAATGGTTCAAATCTATTTATGCCTACCACTTTTTAAGATGAAACATTTGATAGACTAGAGTAACCAGAGGAGCTAGAGGATCCTAAGGAGGTTGGATTTTTCAAAGTTTACCAATAGTTGGGGGTTGATTTTCAATCAGTCATGCATATTATAGATTATTATATATGAAAGTCTAGCATCAAGCCATATAAGGCTAAAGATAGTTATAATGAATATTTGTAGTGACGTTTTGGAAAAATTACCCTCCTAAACTTTGATGGTTTGTGGAAGTGAATAGAAGGATCATGGATTCAAAATTTGGAGACTTATTTGGAGCTGAATACCATAATAGAGAGAGAGGCTATTAAGTTATCTACCCTTCACTTGGAAGGGGAGGCACATGGTTGACGATACTTTCATAGGGTAACATAAGGACATAGGCTCATTAACAAATATGGAGAGTTCACATGGAGACTAATAGATAGGTTAAATAGGAAGGATCATGATTTATTATTTATAGAGATCATACACTTGAGGCAATTTGGCATGCTTGATACCTACATTTTTGAATTTTAGAGCCCGTTGGTCATGGATTCAAAGGTATTTGAAAGAAGATTGACTGCCTTATTTATTAAGGGACTAATAGAGCCATTGTGAGGTTGGGTGAAGGAATTGGGTATGAATTACATATAGGATGATATCAAAAGAGAATGGGACTTGGAGTTATCTACTCCCAAGTTAAATATTCTATCAAATTTTCCTATGAAGCCTTTTTTGTAGAAGCAAGATAAGGGACCTAAATTGTTAAAGAAGCCTTATGCCCTAAATGAATCTAGGGATGAGTTGTGGAGGAAGAAGTTGCATTATACATGTAAGGACCCATGGTAACTAGGACATGGGTGAAAGGGGAAGGTAAAAATACACTACATTGAGGTGATCTTAGAATAGGGCAATGATATTTCAAATAGTGATGTGTTAAGTAACCATAGTGAGCATGATGAACATAAGGAGTTAGATCTTACATAGACACATGAGATTACACCATGAGGTAACATCGCTACACTATCTGGTACTACCAAGTATAATGCATTTAGGGTTCATGGTGTGCTTTAAGGGTAGTAGATGTCAGTGTTAGTTGATATTGGGGAAACCTAAAACTTCACTGATGAGACATTAGTCATGTAATAGGGACTATAGGTTAAAGACTTTGAGGGATTCAATGTGGTTGTATCTAATGGCTTTACTATGATATTCACCAAGTGTGTTCCCTAAATTAATGTTATATTGGGAAATAATTTGGTGACTGATGATTTCTATGTCATTGGTATTGGGAATACCAACATTGTGTTGGGTGTTGATTGGCTACATTCACTTAGGGAATTCACTCAAAATTTCAAAACTATGGAGCTAAAGTTCAAATTGAATGGGAAGCATGTCAAGTTATGGAAATGTCTAATGTATATTTGAGGGTAGTTACAACCAAAATTATGGAGAGGACAGTCAGCATAATGATATAAATTAGGTATTTCATTATTTTATTTCAACGATGAATACAAGAGGTAGTGAATAGGATTACCATACTGACATACAATCCTTGTTGGATAAATATAGGGGAGTTTTTGGTGAGATGCCTCTAGTGAGACCTCCTAAAAGAGGGCTTGAACATGTGATAGAGTTAGAGGAAGGGGCTAGACCAATTATCACTACTCCTTATCATCATCCTTGGTATTTTAAGGAAGAAATCAAGAAGGATATTAGAGAGCTACTTGATATGGGATATATCTAGCCTAGTTCTAGTATATTTGCTTCTTTGGTTGTGTTGGTGAAGAATAAATATGGGAATTTGAGGATGTTTATTGATTACCATGATCTCAATAAAATATGATCAAGAAATGATAGATCACTCCTTGTATTTATGAGTTGCTTGATGAGCTACATGGATTATATTTATTCTCTAATATTAATCTATACTTGGGATACCATCTGACTAGAGTATGGGATTAGGATGTACACGAGATAGTTTTTAGGTTCCATTATGGTCACTATGAGTTCATGATGATCCCATTTAGGCTGACTAATTATATATCTACATTTTAGTATTGTATGAACTATGTGTTCAACTACCACCTACAAAAATTTGTTCTAGTGTTCTTTGATGACATATTAATATACAACCAAACATAGGAAGAACACCTTAGACACTTTCATGAGGTCTTGACTATAATGAGATAATATTCACTTTATGTGAAGGATTATAAGTGTGAATTTGGGATGAGAGAGGTCCTCTATTTGGAATATGTGATTGGATTAGGAGGAGTCATAGTAGATCAGGCTAAAATTCAATTAATCATTGACTGGTCACCACTGATGACCCTAATTCATCTGAGAGGCTTCTTAGGATTTTATTTTTATTATAGGAGGTTTATGAAGGGTATTCTTAGTTAATAACACCATTGATATATTTTACCAAAAAGGTACCAATTTCTTGGTCATAATATTCATAGTAGGTATGTTATCAGCTTAAGAAGGTAATGAACACATGCCAAGTGTTAGCATTGCCAAATTTCTCATAGACGTTCATTCCCAAATGTGATGTTTTGGGTGTGGGCATTGATGTATTAATAATGCAAAATAGGCATTCCATTGCCTATGAGAGTTAGAGTCTAGGTATGGTAGAGTGTGGGTACTCTAATTATGATACAAACATGCTAGTTATTTTTCATGCCTTGGTCAAGTTTTGATAGTACTTGGTGGGTAAAAATTTTATAGTCCAAATATATCACAATAGCTTGAGGTATTTCATGGAGTAAAAATACTTCAATGATCATTAGCTTAAGTGGGTAATCAAGATACAAGCTTATGATTTTGATATAGAGTATGTGAAGGGAAACAATAATGTAGTAGTCGATGCATTATATAGGTAACCATCGCTTAACTCTATGATAGATATTTTAATGAATATGAAGGCTCATATCTTGGTTGAGTATTCCAACAACTAGTTTACTTATGAGATCATGGATGGATTGATACAAGATGACATGTATAAGTTTATGGATGATGTGATATTCTAAATGGGTAGAGTATATCTTGTACCTGACATATAGATGAAGAATAAGATCTTGAGTGTCATACATGAAACCACACTGGTAGGACATCTAAGTTAATTCAAGACTTATAGATATATATGGGAGAGATTTTCATGGAGAGGATTGAAGGTTGATGGCCTCAATCATATCAAAGAGTGTGGTTTTTTACTAGAGCAAATTTGGACACTCATTTTCTATAAGGTTACTTCAACCATTGCCAATTCCAAACCATAAATGCGAGTGCATTTCAATGGATTTCATTACATGCTTACCCAAGTCTTAGGGTAAGATTGAATTTATGTGGTGGTCAATAAATTGACCAAGTGTGATTATTTATTTATAATATCAATGGAGTAAAATTTACTTGAAGTAGCAGCACTATTATTTGAGGAGGTTTTTAGTCTACATGGATTACCTAAGAACATATTCAATGATTGAGACAATAGATTCATAACTGAATTTTGGTACAAGTTGTTCAGATTGGCAAGTACAAAGTTGACATTGAATACCAGCTATCATCCATAGACCACTGGTTAGACTAATATCATGAACAAATAGATATAGGGATATTTGTAAAGTTATATAAAAGGCCATAATAAATCATGGGTTAAGTGGTTTTCTTGGGTGAGCATTGTTAAAATAGAACCTATCATTTGAACATTGGCATGATACCATTCAAAGTGATTTATGGGTATGATGCATTATCATTTATTGATCTGGTGATAGTAGATAGTCAAGCTCCTAAATCTTGTGACTAGATTGAATAAAATTAAGACATCATGATAGCTCTCAAGGAGAATATGTAGCAGGCACAAAATTAGTATAAGTATATTGATCGGCAAAGGATGGAGAGATCATTTGATTTGGCTTACTTGATGTTTTATCACTTGAAAATTTCTAAGAAATCTTTTTCGAAGAAGAGTGGTGTTGATAATTTGAATCCATGATTCTGTGGGCCTTATAATATTCTAATATGGATTGGTGAGGTCACATATGAGTTAGAATTACCATAGCATAGTAGGATTAACAATGTTTTTCATGTGTCTTACCTCAAAAAGGCATTTGGACAACATATTGAGCCGTCTTCTAAGTTTCCACCATTGGATGAGGAGGGCACAATGATTCTAGTTCCATAATCACTTATTGAGGTGTGAGAGAATAATCTCAGGAACCAAGTCATCACCAGGATTTTGATATGGTGGAATAATTTGGAATTAGAGGATGTCACATAAGAATGTGAACATATTTTATAACATCTGAATAAATAATTCCTTGGGTATAATTAATCTTAGGAAGGGAGGATTATAATTTCCCCTACTTCTTAATGGATCTTTTGGTAGATGATTGATAGCCTATTTTATTCCCATAGGCTATGCTAGGTATTATAAGGGAATAGTATTAGGATAATCACTATTCACCACTTACTATTCATGGGTACTATTCATGGATCAATATTCATGATTAATTATGGATGATGACATGGAATACTATTGAGGTGGAATAATGATGAAGTATCTTTGGTGATGTGGCTTGGCCCAAATAATGATTTTTTGATGTGAAATTGGAAGAGAGAGAAGTGGGGTGTAATTTTCTCAATTTGCCACATGGAGGAATAGTGGAAGCATGTGAAGGATATATTAATTGAAGATGTCATATACCCACTCAAGCATGTGATAGAATGAATCTTTTGACTAATGATATTCCACCTGGGAAATTGGTGGATAAGATCAACTATTCTTGATTGAGGGTCACATGTAAGGACTGAAGACACATGGGTCTTGGTCAAAGACAAATCTTCAATATTCCCTTGCATATGTGAGAAGTAAAATACACTATTGATGAATAGTGTTACCACTTCAATAATGGGTGCAATTATTTCTCTCTCATGGGTTTCCCTCTCTTTCTCCTTCTATTTTTTATTTATATAAGCATGACACTTCTCCCTTTGTAATATATCTTTTGAAAACACAAACCCCGCCTTATTTTGTGATCTTTAACATTTGTTTAACTTATAAATTGGAGGAGAGATCTTCACAAGAGTGATGGAATTTAGTGCTAAAAGATTCTTCCCTAGCTAGATGATGTTGGTTTTGTATATGAGCCAAACTTGAAGTTTGGACTTCATTAGAGGATGTCTGACTTGTTTTTATAATGGTTATAGGTTTGTCATAGTTTACACTTTCTATTTTTAAGGGTTGATAAATTTTTTTGTTATAGTAAGATATTATTGAGAGTAATATGTGTTTGTATCTGTCATTGTTGTATATGTCATCCCATATACATAATGAAATAATATGTCTTTAGTATTAGGTATTATGTAGTATGTTTCAATATATTCTAGAGAAATAATATGGTATGAGAATATTATGTGATATGTGGGTGATCATAGTTATATAAATATGAAATTCATTATGTCATACATGATTTAGGACATGATTTGTTAAGTAAAATCTAATTTTAGTAAATATCCCACTTTGTGATATTTTAGTAGCATTAGAGTATATCTATGTAGTTTGGATCACTATAGGTTAAGTGTTTAATTTGGAGTAATATGTGTTTTATAAAATGTACCCTAAAAAGGATATTTAAATTGTCACATATTATGATCCTAAGATAATCAAGATTGGTGTGTGCCTCGCTCTAGATTAATGTGAATTGATTATTTATCTTCTCACATAGTTCATTTACATATTTTCTTTGGCCTATTATAATATTCCTATTATACATCATTAATTATTAGTTCATAATTTGTTTATGCACCCAAATGCCAAATCTATTAATCAAAAGATAAGAAATATGCATCCACATATTTCTCTCATAGTCAAAGTTTAGCTAGAAAAATTGATTACAATAGGTTTTATCCAACCCATTCCCTATTCAAATTGGATTTATAACATTGGTCCAATCAATAACAAACCATTAAACATCTACATCTACATAGATTTCTGAGATCTTAACAAAGATTACACCAAATATGATTTTCCATTTCCTAGTATAGATATGAATATAGAATATACAATCGTTTATGAAATGTTATCTCTTATGGATGACTTCTCTAGATATAACAAAATTAAGATCACTCAAGAAGATCAAACCAAAATAAAATTTAAACTCCATGGGGAAAATTTTGCTATCAATTCATGCCATTTGGCTTGAAAAAAGTAGGAGCCACATATAAATGTAAATGACGATTATTTTTCATGATCTCATGTATGAAATTATTGAAGACTATGCTAATGTTATTATGGGAAATCCAAAACATGTACAGAGCATCCAAAAGTATTGTGAAGAATATTTTAATGGATTTAGGAGTATAAAGTGTGTCTAAACACTAATAGGTGTGTTTTTGGGGTTACATCTATAAAATTTTTAGGCTTCATTATCTCTTGTGGTGGCATTGAAGTTAATCTATCCAAATTTCAAGCTATTACTAATATTCCATCCCTTTCCATTTTGAAACTTCATAATCTATAGGGTAAGATCTATCCTATTAAACACTTCATTTCTCAACTTACTGATCCTTGTCATTCATTTACACATTATAAATAAGGTCATTACATTTCTATGGAATGTTGAATTCCAAGAAACATTTGACCAAATTAATAAATACTTAGACAATCATCTAATACTTATTCCACCAATGTTAGGAAAGCCTTTGTTGTACATTTATACTACTACCAATGCTTTGGGTGATCTCCTAACTCATCATGGTGACTAAGGAAAAGAATGAGATATTTATTATCTAAGATGCACATTATTATCTTACGATAAAAACTATAATACAACATAAAAGTCATACCGTGCATTAGTTTTTACTTCCCAAAAGCTTAGAATTTATATCCTAAATAATAAGATTGTTGATCTCCAAGGTGGATTATTTAAAATATCTATTAACAAAATCATCTCTAATAGGTCAAATGGATAAATCGGTCATGTTTTATAGTGAATTTGATATCAAATATACACATCATAAATCTATCAAAGGAAAAATATTATCTAATCAACTACCTGAAGCACCTCTCTTTCTACTCCTATTACAATACGCTTTCGTAAAGAGTCTATTATGAATCTAGTTGAATAAAAATAAAAAATCTCTATTTTGATTGTTCTTTCACATCTTAGGGTTCAAGAGTATGAATATTATTTATCGTTCCATAAGGTGATATTATTTTAAAGGATTTTCACATTGGATTTCCATGCATGAATAATATAGTTGAATATGAGGCTTTGCTTTCTATAATTCATTTTTTAATATAATAGAATATTTAACATTCATAAGTATATGGTGATTCAAAGCTCATTATCAATCAAGCTACATATTAGTATAAAAAAAGGATGTAAATAGTGTGCCTTATAAAGATGTGGTAGATGTTATCAAACTCAAATTTGAATCCATTCATTTCAAACAAATTCCTAGAGCTCAAAAAAATTAGTTGATGTTATGACTACCATTGGATCCATGATTGTATCTTTTCATTTTTTCAAAGAGTATCAATTTATCATTGAAAATATTATTGTTATAGCATATGACTATTTAGATTCTAAGATGATATGTGTCATTGTTGGCCCCAATTCCCCTTGTTACATTGACATACTTTATTATCTTCATGACCAAATCCACCCACTTGATCTATCTTTTAACAAAATAAAATACTTTATCCAAAACACTTCATGTTACACCATAGTTGGCAACATGCTCTACTATAGGGGCTATTATGGAATTTTGATTCATTATTTGAATATAGGAGAATCTGAATTAGCATTTAGGTAAGTATAAAAAGGGATTTGTAGGGCACACACTAGTGGTAAGGTCCTAGTTAAGAAGATCATTTTTACTGGTTATTATTAGTTTACCATGGAAATAAGTTCAAGTGCTTATGTTAAGAAATGTCTAACATGTTAAAAACATGGTGATCTAATTACTAATCTAGCATAAGCAGTTAAACTAGTAACAACTCCTTTGTCATTTTCAACATTTGGGCTTGATATCATAAGAAAGATTTAACTACTTCTTCACATGGTCACAAGCATATACTTACTACTACACAACATTTTACTAAATGGGTAAGGACAATCCTCTCGATTACATTATTAGTAAGCATATTTTTAAGTTAATCTTGAAATAATCATTTGCCATTATGGCATTCCTTCCAACATCATATCAGATAATGGCACATCCTTTAAAAATAAGGATGTCTCTACCCTCTATTCTAAGTTCCATATCAAGCACAAGTTTTCTACTTTTTATTACCCTTAAGGCAATGTCTAGGCTAAAAAATCCAATAAAAAAATTACCAAAATTCTGAAAAATATTATCAATGAATTTCTCCATGATTGGTATTTGAAAATATTCTTAGCTCTATGGGTGTACCATATAATTTCCACACTCCTACTAGTGCAACTCCCTATTCATTAGTTTATGGCGCTAAGACAATTATACATATATATACCTCAATTCTCTCACCTACATTACTGTCACTAATACTACTATTAGTCAACACTAATTAAACTTATCCTATTTAATATAATTTATTCCATTAATGTATCTCATTCAAAATAATTTTTATCTAATACCCCCTTCTATTATTCATAATCTATTAGCCATAGTCTTATTCAAATCCTTCATTAATTCTTCCTAATCTGTATTATCCTAATCTAATGCCACTTATCTATTATTTGGGAATTTTAAATTCCCATGACCCCACCTAACCACCTAGTAGACTACCCTACACCCCTAGTACCTAATCCTTACAAAATAATCATCTAACTCCTTCTAAGCCTAATTATAACTCATAATAAGGTCTCTAGACTCCTTTAAATCTGGAACCTTCTCCAAACCTCCTTGTCCTCTATAGAAGCCTCCAAGTCTAGAGGCTTGTAAGGAATTTTTGAATTCCTTGGATAATTTACAACCCTTTGATCTCCTCATATAAATTCAAATATCAACCCTTGATCTTTCATCCATAATCTATTTAACCAAGACTCCTCCATGAAAGATTATCTCCAAGCTTCATAAAAAATTCATATCAAACCAATCAACAATCTATCAAATTCATATAGCCTCCAAGAAAAATTAATCTCATGTATCAATTATCAAAATACTTCATCATGCCATCACTATGTCAAATCTAAGTCTAATATTCAATCACAAATCCATTTGAACATCCTAGAAGGAGGTTATATAAAACAAGGAATTTTGTAAGATTTATATCATTCTAATTTGTTTTTAGAATCATTCCTAATAGGTAGTTTGAGTTTTGGGTTGAATTAGTTTGTTTAATTCATATAGAGCTCAAAATTGTACTACATTTTGGTGACCACAGTGGTAAACTATCTCCCAATTAATCCATTTTTTTATTTGTGTTTTTACTAACCTTCAAGGTCAGTTGGTTTAAGGAAATCTTGAAAATTTTGAAATTTTGCATGTACAAGTTTCAGTCATGACATTTCACTGGTAATCATGATATTATCATACGTAGTCATGATATTAACATGATAAGTCATGATTTATATTTAACCATATATTTAGTCACTAACCGTCTATTTGACCAAGTAGGTTTTATCCCTTCAACAATACCATGAGTCATGATTTTAATTTTTACTTGGCCAGTTGTGATTTTGTTAACAAAATAGTGACCTTACTAACTATTAATGGTTTCATTTTGACAAAATTTCAAATCATGGCTAATGATTTTATCATGATATTAGTGATATTTTAGGTTATCTTTTGATTTTGTTGATGTTTCTTCTATAGGATTTTAGTTTAGAAACAAAACCACTACTTCATGAGTAGCAACCTTGAGCCATAATCCATGATGTTGAGACCATGAGTCATGATTTTTCAAGGGTGTTTTAGTGCATTTAAATTCTTTATTTTGTCCACTTATCATTAACCATATTTATGATTACTATTTGTGTTAATAAATGTACATTTTATCTTTAATACATGGGGTTAGGTGATAAAATGGTATTGAATCCAAATAGTAAGTTATAGGTTATTAACACTTGACCAATTTCCTATCTTTTGTGGATTCCACTCTATCCTTTTATGTTTTGTAGTAAATTTGAGTTGTTTCTATTTATAGCCATTTATATTTGGATATACGATTTTATCTGTGTAGAAAAAGGGAGTTGAGACTAGACTATAGTTTACATCAATAACAGTGCATTATTAACCCAGGTCTTGTTCCATTTGATCACAAAAACATGAAATTGTGCAACATATTTCTACCTTACGTAATTATGGTATTAATTTATTAGGAGTAGTTTTGACAATCAAAGCTGGTCCATTCAAATTTGTTCACTAGTTTTGATATCTTAAGATTGCAAGATTAATTCTAGACTCCAAAACTAACACCTTTTAGTCAAATTTTTCAATATATGTTTTTATCATCCTTTTTTATTATCAATCTATTTTTATTTAGTCTGTATATACACATTTAAATCTATAGCTTTCTTGAGTCAAATATTTACTTTCTAAAGCTTTGAACAAAACTAACTTTTTTGTTTTATCCTCAATATTGATCTATCTAGTAGTGATATTATGGTAAAAGAGTACCTTTGATAATTTTGTCATTTACAAAGGGAGAGTTATTTTCAAGGGCAAACTTGGGATTTAAACCATTAGAAAACATATTTTGATTATAACCTTGGTCCATTTTGTTGAGCATCTAAATACCCATTTGAAACAATTTTGAATAGATTTTAATCTATCAAGGGGATATAAACATAAATGTCTTCAGCATCTATCCTAACATCTAATTAAATCATTAATTTTTGTAAAATAGTCAAAATTTAAAGTTTTATCCTTTTATATAAAAATCACGACACTCAACATTTAGCTAATAGTGATATTATTATTTATAGTAGCAATTTTATAGTTTATTTCAAAATTGATAATATTGATTTATATATAATAGTGATTTTGTTTATTGAAATCATATTTTTGCATAACTCTTTTAGTTTTGATGGGGTTATCTTACCATTTGAAAAATCATAGCTCATATTTAGTGGTCTTCATCCCTAATTGTGGCATTGTCTATTTTAGTTGTAGTTTTGTAAGTGATTAGTGGTTTTATAACAAATCCTTGCAACCACTAATATTTTCGTGCCAAATCAAACTACTAACCCATGTACTTGTAGGTCACTTGTCAAAGAATCTATTGGGCACTTTAAAAATCAATTATTATGATCTCTTTTATCTTTTTGTGAAAATGTATTCCTTGTATATAATTTATTTCATGTGTGTGTGTGTGTGTGTGTGATAACTTGTAAATAATCATTGTATCATGCCCCTCACACATAGGTAACTTAATTAGTTAATTAATCATATCATGTGTTTGTCTATTTGTTAAGCCCCCATTTAGGATAGCATGTGACATGGAATTAATCCCCATGCAAAGGATTTTATATAGGGGATAATGTCATGGATTTCATCATCACGTAATAACCAAACTCCATATTCTAGTGGAGTATAAAAATCAAGGACAATTGTCATTAGGCTATGTAGTAGACCTTATATAGTTCATCTATGAATTGGAAGAGTTAACTATCTAAAATAGGAATTAGACAACACCTACATGGATTTTGGCCCCATTATACCTTCATCTATATGAGAGATGTCCCTAGAAAGCCTGTTTAACCTAACATAAAACCTTTAAGTTGTAACATATTTACCACTGCATGAGTCAATATCATATCTGATGTAGCCATTAAGTGTGAGTGGGGTTGATAGGGTTTTATAGATTTCATAATGGGTCACCAGTCTATATCCTCACCCATGAAGACATTGGATGGTATGGGCATTGAGTTACACACCCACTAGTTTAGTAATCATAGTATTGTGGCTTGATTGATTTCTTGTATGTTTTGTTAAATAGGTGTTTTTTGTGAGCTTGGTTAGCCTTTACCCAAGACTATATTTGCCTACCTAGGTTTTTTCACAACCCATTTATCATCTTATTTTACAAATCATCTATATCCGTGTCTTCATATCATTGTACATATTGTCTTTGTATATCCATTCCATTTTCCTAACCCATATCCTATCTTAGTCTAATCATAGCCCATTCATCATTATCATATATCCTAGTCACACAAAGTTTTCCACATCTTGTCCTAAGTACACCTCATCCATAATTAATTACACCTCACCTTGACTTGTTTAAACCCTTAATATAAACTTGACCTTGTCGTATCCACCTTTATCTTACCATAATCCTAATCATCACCATATCATCTTATCTCATTATTCCACCATCTTATGTATCCTTGTCTTACCATCCTTATACATATTTTTTTCCCTTAGTCATATCCTATCATAGTCCCACTCATCATTAGTCCTACCCCCATCATCTACATCTTATCTTATACATCCTTATCTCATCATCATTTTGTACATATCTTTATTCTCTTGTACATCTTATCCTATTCTCCCTCATAATTAGTTATACATCTACCTATACTAAACATATTGTGTTTCATCATCCATATCATATCCTATCTCCAATTTATCCATCATCTCTCATCTCATCACCATCACCTTGTGCATCCTTATCATCATCCCATTGTACATCCCTAATCCCTTCCCAGTCTCACTATATTCACCTATCTTTATCCATCACCCCATCATATTATATATCCTTTCCTAACCATCATATTTTATATATTTCTATTACCCTCTTACATATATCATGGTTCTCTTGTACATCCTTACTCACACCCCCATCACCAACATCTCATCTTATATGTCTTTAATATCATCTTATACATATTATCCTTTTAAACATCCTCATCTTACTCTCATCCTAATATAACGATATCTACCCATCATTGATCAATCTCCCCCATCACCTACCTATCCTATTGATATATTACCATCCATAGCATATCCTAATCTACAGTTTGTCCTAAGCTCATAGCCCATCACTTATATTGACATTGTCTTGATCACCCATCTCATCTAACCCCATCTTGTCCTATCTGAGTTGGTTCATTAAGTCACATATGTGTCGAAACTATCAATATCACATCATCACTTATCTATATGTATTCTTATCTCACCATCCTACCACCTTCATCACATAGTCATCTTGATCAAATAGGTATAATGTCTTAGCTTGTCCTTTTGCCCTATCCATATCATCTTATCATCTTAATCCACTATTACTCATAATTTGGTTAGATCTTATCACCTTGTTGATTTCAATCTAGTAAACCACCAATAAATATAATCATCTATAGTCTAATCATCTTGCCTATTCATAACTAGCACCAATCACATCATCCTCTTTTTAGTTTGAATCTAGGCACCCATAAAATCCCCATTCCTTTTTCTAGATTAAAAAATTAGGCACTATTTATAGGTTGATAGAACCTATTACACTATCGGTTTGAAATCTGACTCTATTCATATATCAATTTTTATCACCTCTCATCCTCATCATCATTTATCCCACTATCTTGGTCCTTAAACCTTATTTTGTTTAACAATCCTTAGTCTACCTTTGCATCATCATCCATCTTTCCTCATGGAATTAGACCTAGTTCTTATATACCAATACATCATATCCAATAAGAATAAAATATTTTTTTGAGAACTAGAGTTAGGTGCTCACCTACCATCAGACCTTAATCCCATTTACCCCAAATCACCATGTATAAACCATCAAAATTAGTATCAACATTCTTTGATGTGGTCACCCTAATCAATAAACACATTAAAAAGAGAACAAAGATGAATTCTTATTATGGCTATAGAAGATGGGTGCCTTTTTTCCTAATGATTTTGACCTAATAAGCCTAAAGTCACCTCATAAACCAATCCACCATCAACCCTTATCCCATTATCCTCAACCATCCATTAGCCCTATCAAAACCTCCTTATCCCTAATTCATACTTGTCCATATCCAAATCCTTCATCTACTAATCATAATCCATCACCACTCCCTCATCCTTTTATCACCCACCACCATGAACCTTGAGCCTACTTTCACAAACCAATACATAGTTGCTAATAAGGATGAGATGCTCTTGCAGTTTATTATGATGGGTGTTCCAATTATCAAAGGATTAGACCCCGTTCAAATCATTACACCTCTATCACAAACCCCTTCATATGAGTCCCATACCAATCATTCATCAACTATTCATAAACCATTGTCTACCCCTTCCCATAATAGAAAAGGGAATACAATAATGGCCACCTCACATACTTCCAGTCCATTCACCCAATCACATCAATAACCATTTGATCTAAAGTTAAATGTTTCCATATTTACATCACAAAGTGAAGTTGGTCATTATACTTCCCTTCCTATATCCTTGGAAGCCCTTTCCAAATAATTAGTCATCACCAACATGATGGTCTATCCACCCATATGAGATCTTGATCCCACTAATCTTAAGTCCTCTTGGTATAAAGCAAAACAATATTTTTTGTATCATCAAACTTGGTGGAATTAACTTAAATGATGTCAAAATTTATAGTATTATGTCTAAGACCTCATTAATGATAGTGACATAGTAATTGAGGAGGAATGAGATGAATTTATCTCCTTAGGTGAACAAGAAGAGGAATGTCAAGATTTAATTATTGATCATGATCAAACCCTTCCAAGACAAGGTAAAGGTATCTTATCTACCCTCCATTATCTCCCCATCTTTGACCACTCATCCATTTAAAAAAAGTCTATGCCCCATAAGTTTAGTCTTCCCATATCCTATAATCCCTTTCATGGACCTATATTTGTTTCATCAATCATCTCCCTCTCACGCATCACGTCAAATACCCCACATTAAGAGGAAAATCATGGAAAATCACTCTTTTACTTCCAACATTGCATCATGTACATCAAAGTCAACATCAGAGTTAGAATAAGTTTCATCTACCTCAGGATCATGTGCAACACTAACATTTACATCAAATTCCTCATCAAAAACATCATCCCTCATTGATATTATAGAATTTGATGCTGATGCCTTCTATTTTGAAGGATCCCACAAATAAGATGATAATAAATCACCAGACATATCTTTTGATCCCACTCAAGATGATGAAATCGTAGATAAATTCATGAATGCCTTATCTATTGAAGATTTGCAAAGTGGGTTTGATCCTACCTTAGATACATGTATTATTGATCCTTTTGATATTATTGAGTACAATTCCTCTGATGTTAAGGTTAGGGATCCTACTTACCTTTATGAGGACTATGCTACCCATTGTTCCCTTAATCCATCACCCAACATTACTCATCCACCTCACCTCTATAATCCCTACATCACATTGCATGATGTCAATGAACAGGAACATACACCATTGGATTATCCATTGAATTCCATATCACATGCCATAAATACAAAGGTCTAAGACTTTTTTACAAAATTCATAAATCATGATCAAATCATCTTTGATCTTATTAGTAAAAATCAAATCATCAACCTAATCAAAAATTGTCTTCCCATATTGAAGCCCACTATCAGGCACTAGGGGACCATCAAAGTTAAAATAATCATATATCAAATCAAAAATCAATCTCCTATAGTGAAGTCTATAATCAAGAACCAGTGGGTAGTCAATATCAAATCCAATCATTAATTAAAATAATAATCATAGGGTTGATCATCCTCTTAATACTTGGGTTAAAGAATCAAAATGTCTTATATCACTTCATCTCATGGAACAAATCTAAAATAAGCCCTACGCCATATCCAACAATGTATGAAACTATTGAAAACCATTTCTATTGCCCATCCCATCATATCATTCATGATCACATCCCTCCTTCACATCTTATATCCCCTCATCACACTTCCAACATACTCCCATCCAACCATATCTCAAATCAATGGGTAGTATTATCCCTCATAGTGGTTAAAAAGACACCTAGACAAAACATCCGGAGGATGGTAAATCAAGAATCAATAAAGGCCACCAAGACTTTAAAACATCTAGTAGTAATGACATGATCCTCACATCATATATCACTAGAAAAGGTGTTTGTTGAAGATCATGACAATATCAAAAATCCTACATATCACCCTACTCTAATAAGTGAATATGTTATTTAAAACTCTAAAAAAAATCATTCATCCAATGCTAAAAACCAATCTTTTGGAGCCTTGGGAAATTACCGTGATGAAAACCAATTTCTAGCATCATGGTAAAATAACCAATTATCTGAATTTTACCTCAACACTTGAGGTAACCATCCATATTTCTTGGCCATTAAACCAATTCTTCATCACATCCATTTTCAATCTTATCCACATCATCTATCCATGCCACTTTTTATCCCTTATCAATCCATTTTTTTTTCATCCCCTCCATCCATTCTTCCTCTCCATCATATACCATCATATCATACATCCTATCTCATTAATTTCCTATCTTTACCTTTGTAAGTAATTTTAATGTGTCTTCATAAATATTATTAAATCATCTTGACATATCCTCCAATGGACACTCAGGAAACTAAACATTTGGTTCCTTCACAATGTGGTCATTAGAAATCCCTAGTCCATTCTTCCTTAATCCTTATCATCTTCTTTTGCCTCACCCTCATCCTTTTGTCATCACATCCAACATTTTTTCCATCCTCATAATATTTTTTAGGATATTCCCTTTTATATTAATCATATTTGTATAGTGTATATACATATTACAAAAAACCCTCAAATCATAAAATTTGAAAAATCCAAAAATAATCCATTGTGTCTTGTCATATTTTTATCCCCTATTCACATCCATATATATTCATCTCCCAATTTCACACCTTTGGATACCACATTCGTTCTTGGAATGAAATTAAAGTGGTCATGCATCTCCCCATATCTTCCATATCCTTTTTGACAAAGGTATTATTGATAGACATAGCCTTGACAAAGAATTGAGTTTAGTACCCATCACTTTCCTATCTTTGCATCTTCATATCTAGAACCCATCCAAGAAATATTTTTATAGTGAGAAAGGTATATGATCCCATCACTTCCATATCATTTCCTCTTAATTCTATCACCCATCCAAGAAATATTTTACTAGTGTGAAAGGTATATTATCCCATCACTTCCATATCATTGCCTCTTCATATATATATCACCCATATAATCACTATTTTTCTAGTGTGAAAGGTATATGATCCAATCACTTATCTATCAATGCATCTTCATACTTATGACCCATCCAATCACTGTTTTACTATGGAAGGTATTTGATCCTATCATCTCCTAGTCTCCTTGCTATATTTGAATCTTTTAAAGCATTATCTATTGGTAATCCTTGGTCATAATTTTTCTAAATCACCTTCCTTGGCCAATTTTTGATCTAATTTAAATACCAAAATATTATTCAAATACCTTATCACATCATCCATCCTTCTATCCTAATCTAGGGGTAACATCTTAGCCTAAATCCTAATCATGATCACCCTATCCACATCCAAATCTATCCTTATTCTAGAATCACATCATGATCATCTTAGTCTAGTCCATCACCCAATAATTCATCCCATAATTAAGAAAGGCATAATGACACTACATGTAGATACTTGTGTGCATGTTACTTGTTTTTAATTTGTCTTATTTGCATATCTTTCATCATGTATATGTCTTATTTGTATTACTTTTTGTTTATGTCATATCTCTTTTTGTATATTTGGAAATGAATACGGATGTTATGAGGACACAAAAAGTACCCTCAAGGATTTAGATATTGCTATTTTCCCAAGTACTTTGTCATAATATCTATTTAGTCATACTTATGTCGTGGGTCATACTACCAAGTGCTATATTTAATATAATGTGATGAGATTTATGACAATTATGATGGCTTAATCATCTACACTTCATCATTTACCTAATCATATAATTAACCCCATCTCATCACTGACATTATATTTTAATTACTAATTATCTTCATCATCATCTTTTATCCTCTATTCCGATCTATATTACCCTAAGGTCTTTCCAAACTATGTAGGCAAAACTTGGCCATGTTTCAGTTCCTAAGGGTAGCTCAGCCACTATCTCTATCATCCATCCTCATCTACTAGTCTTTTGGTCATTTCATCACATCATTTATTTTCCCTTATCCTCTTCATCATATTGATCACCTTTAGCTTTGAGTTAGACCCATCATTAATCTTATCAAATTGGTCTTAGCTTCACCAATAACTCTCCCTTGTATGTGTCTTTGCTTGGGATACATCTAAATCTTGTGGTATTTTAATCTTATCATCATCATCATCATCATCATCATCATCATCATCATCATGTTATGGTTTATTACCCCTTGGGATGTGTTCACAACCTTGACACCCATCACATCTACTTCCTATGCATATGTCTTTGCTAGGGGAATTATTAATTGGTAGATCATGACTCAAGTCAACTTTATCTTCTTCATCTTCTATCTTACATCTTGAAATCCCATCTTATCATCTATATATTACATCCCACCCCTTATTTATTCTTTCAAATGGCCATCTATCTCATTCTTTCCCACATATCCCCTCAAGTGGGCATCATATCCACTAACATCATCTACTAACATTCATCTATGAAATGGTTTTTCTTTGAAAGACCATTACTCTTTCCACTTCATCAATTTTAAATGCTCTTTTAAAGAGGGGGAAAATATATGCACCTAAATTTAGTCACCTATATTATTTTCACTAATACTAATATTAGTAGACACTAATTCTACTTATCTTATTTAATCTAATTTATTTTGCTAATTTATTCCATTCCTAATAATTTTTTATCTAATACCCCCCTTCTATTATTCATAATTTATTAACCATAGTCTTATTCCATTCCTTCATTGCTTCTTTCTAATCCCTATTATCCTAATCTAATCCCATTTATCTATTATTTGGGAATTTTAAATTCCCATGACCCCACCTAACCACCTACTAGCCTATCCTTGGATTATCCTATACCCTTAGTCCCTAGTCCTCACCTAATGCCCATATAACTCCATTCTAGGCCTAATTACCTCATAACAGGGTTTATAGAATCCTATAAATCTAGAACCTTCTCCAAACCTCCTTCTCCTCTCTAAAAACCTCCATGTATAGAGCCTTCCAAGGAATTTTAAATTCCTTGGATAATTTATAACCCTTGGATCTCATCATATAACTTCAAATATCAACCCTTTATCTTCCCTCCATAATCTATTTAACCAAAAATCCTCCTCCATGGAAGGTCATCTCCAATATTCATAAAAAAATCCATGTCAAAGTAATCAACAATATAGAAAATTAATAGAGTCTCCATGCCAAACTAATCTCAAGCATACATTGTCAAAATCCTTCATCATGCCATCACTATGTCAAATTTGAGTTTGATATGCAATCACAAATCCATTTGAACATCCTAGAAGGAGGTAACATGAAACAAGGAATTTGGTAAGTTTTATATCATTTTGATTTGTTTCTATAATCCTTCATAATAGGTAGTTTTAGTTTTAGGTTGAACTAGTTTATTTATTTAATATAGATCTCAAAATCCTATTATAATTCCTATTGAGATTAATTTACACTCATTATGTATCCCAATACAAGATATCCTTAATGAAGAAGACAATCGAGTAGCTAGATTAGTAGAATTATAGATTCTATATGATAAAAAGTCTAGCTTCCCTAAATCACATTAAGTGATGTAAGAACATCTGTGGTTTGTGTTGGGTGAATATTTTGTCACCAAATAACTAATGAGCAAACTAGTTCTCTTCAACCATATCATAGGGAGATTGGTTGGCTAGATGTGCAGGTTTACCACATCAAAAAGGGACAAATCTCTCCTCTCATCAAGGGGAGGTTCCCTATAAATAGGAGGAGATATATACTATATATATAAGCAAAAAATAACACTCAAGGGTAGGATAACAACATCCATCTCTCTTTTTTTAGAGATGATGTTCACAAACAAAGGAGAAGTCTAGGTGGAAACATTGAAGGCACTTCTCTTCTTTCAGAAGTGGTCTTACAGCAAACACCTAAAGTTCTTTCAGGTAAGAAACAAGTAACTGGTAACAAAGGGCATAGTAACCAATAGCCTAAGATGTAGCACAAAGTCTCCACCTTGACTACCCAAGAGTGAAATACAAAGGAAAATGAGGGCACAAAGTCATCCCAAGGCCCTTCAAACAAAAACAAAAAATAGACAAACACACTAAAGCCAATTGTAGACAGCACAAAGTCTCTCCACAGTTGGCTACAAGAAATCTTCCTGATTACTTCCACTAGTTCTACTTATTTCAATAAAATGTACAAGAACACATTCAAGAAATAGACATAAGAACAATCTCCTAAAATGACACAAGCTATAACAGCACAAAGTCTGAAAGTAACTTCCTTTCTCATTCGAAAAAAGAAATGTGATGAACAATCTAAGCTCAAAGTCTCAATAATCACCTCTCAATTTGGGTAGAGTTTCACTTCTATAATGGAAAAGTCTCTCATTGCATAACATAAGAGCTTATAATATATAGTAGCCAAGAAAGGCTTGGTGCTTTGTTCCATATAATGGCCCATGCTACATCCAATGTTTGAATGTATTTTTAGTTTAGTCAAAGAGGGCCATGCTGGAATAGGGTGGCTACCTTAACTGTGACATGTCAATTCATCTCAAATGTCTTCTCTTAGGCATAATTCATCTAGTCTATCACCTGATGTCTGTCCAATTGTCCTCTTTTTCTCACTACCCTCCACAATGGCACTTGGCCTTGGTTTGCTGCCTTCCACAAGGGCACTTGGTCTCTTCACTTTGGGCCACTCCTTTGAACTAGTCAATTGAACCGATCGATTGAACCAACTTTAGTTCAATGGTTCAATGGTTTAATCTTGTGTTTACTTGACCACTTGGACCAACTATATTGAACCAACCACTTATTGAACCTTTGAACCATTAAACATATTGAACCTTTGAACCATTTTGGTTCAAGGTTCAATGGTTCAACAGTTCAAGCCTTCTTTTTTTCACTAAGTCTTTTAAATCCATTGAACTTGATGAAGTGGTTGAACTTTAAACTTTTGATGAAGTGCTTAGCTCTTTAAGCTTGCCGACATCATTGTGATGAAGTGGTTGAACTTTAAACTTTTGATGAAGTGCTTAGCTCTTTAAGCTTGCCAACATCATTGAACCATTAAACCCGTTAAACCTTTAAACCTTTCAGAAGTGGGTTTCAATGGTTCAATGGTTCAATCCTTTGTTTGAAGCTTGCCGATGAACCTTTTGGTTGAACCTTGGCATTGAACCAACCTTGAAAGAACCTAAGTGTTGAGAGCTTGTTTCTTTCCTATAGAGTCCATAGAAATGAACTTGTAGATTCCATAGAAACTAGTCTGTAGAAAGGAGTTCATAGAAACCCCTCCTACAGAGTCCATAGAAATCAACCTGTGAAGTATGTATAACTGAGTCCATAGAAATGATTCTATAGAACTTACCCTACAGAGTCCATAGTTTTCTCTAAGTCTTTCAAACCTTGAAAGGGTCCATAGAATCTAGCCTGCAAAGTCTATAGAAACATGTCTATAGAGTCTGTAGAAATAAGCCTACAAAGTCCATAGAAATAAGCTTGCAGAGTCTGTAGAAATGAGCCTACAGAGTCTATTAGCTAAAAAAGCTTGAAAAATGAAGAATTTGAATTCCCAAAACAATTTTTGAGAAGGGAAGTGATAATTTTTTGGCCTATAGGATAAAAATAGTTCATGTGTTGTCCCAAAAAGGAGTGTGAGATTTTGGGAATAATAGTTGGTTCTAGTTGGAGAACTTCCTTTAGTTGAAATTTTGAAGTAGCTGAGAGGAGTAGAAACTAGAATCTCCAGTGCCTTTAAGTATGCCCTTGGGCTATAGAGTCATGCTACCCAAAAAATAAAGGCACCAAAAATAAATGAAAATGAACAACATAAAACAAGCTAAATACTATACAAAAATTATACATATATACAAGTTGATCTTATCTGATACTTCAAGGATTGAAGTCCTTCAGATGACACCCATTATGAGACAATAAAAATGGTGTTCCATCCTGATAAATCAGCAAGAAACCATTTTCTCTCCAAAATCGGTGATGGGTGAATGGAACTCTTCACCAAGAATCACATTTTTGTGCACTCCTTTTGGTTCTCTCTTCTTACCCCATGGCAAAACATGGTCTCCAATCTGAAAACCATAAATCCTTACTCTCTTGGTGAAGAGTTCCTTTTCCTAACCTTCGCATGTAGCAATATGGTCCACAACCATAGCTTACTATTCTTTTTGTTCAGTCTAGCACATGATTTGATTGTCCCCCTCTGATACCCACCAATGGTTAGCTTTATTATGTGCACTTGGTCGAAAGACTAGTTTGATAGTGTACCCATTATCTTTGAAATTGGGGTGAGGAACCATGAAGGCTGTAGGGAAAACCAATGAATTTGCATGATTGTGAGGCTCTTTGGGCACTGTAGAAATATTGAAAGCTTCAAAACATTCAATTTGATCCCATACAAGATTGCAGTAGTGGCACAGTCTTTTGTTCTTAGTTTGACATAGGTTCCTCACCTGAAAAACCATCAGTTTGGAATCTCCTTTAGCATGAAGGAGTTTAACACCTCTATTTTGAGCTACTTTCAACCCGAGTAATAGAGATTCATACTCAGCAGTGTTGTTGGTGTTGCTAAACTACAACTTTTATGAAGAAGGAAAAATATCTCCTTGAGGAGATATCAACATAGTCCCAGCTCTAACACTAGTAGAATAATTGTTTCCATTGAATTCTAGGATCCAAACATCATTAGAGTTTGATCTTCTATTAGATTTTTCTTCATCAGAGAGTGAAGATCCTTTTTCATCTATACTACACCCTAGATCCTTTTTCATCTATACTACACCCTACCAATTCTTCTAATGTTTTGTTTGAATTAATTCCTAGATTACTAGCTATAAGACATTCATCTACAAAAACATGAACATACTTTGTGGACAAAAAATAATCACCCTTACCTGAAGACTCAAATAGAATTTGAGCTTCAGGTGCTCATGTCTAAGTGACAACATATTTCACCTCCTTCTTAGGAAGCAATCTCTGCATAATACCTTTGACTAGTATCCTCACCTCAAACAAGTCCATGCTCAATTCTCCTCCAACATCCTTGTAGAAATTTCATCTAAGAAGGATGATGTATGAGGCTAGGACATCAGCCACCAAGACTGTCATCTTGATCCTTTTGCTTGGGAATGCTGTAAACACAAATTGGGCATCCTTGATTTATCCCAGTAGTGGCACTTGTTTGTTCTCCATAGAGAAACATCTCCCAAATGTCTTGGTCAGTGTGAGACCAAAATATTATACCACTTTGGTAGGCATGACATTGTCTAAAGATCTAGAATCAATGATGTAATTACTCAGCTTGTGACCGTTTATCAATAGGGAAACATAGAAAGGCTCTTTTTTCCTAAGGGCAATAGGAGGAGAAATGACAAGATTATTTGGGATGGACATGTTCCTTGGGGAATCACAAGTTACCTTCTTAACATCTTGTCCTACAAGGGTGGCTTTATTCTTCACACACTCAACCAACCTGTCCAACTTCTCAGGGTTGGCTTGTAGGAATTCAAATTTAGACATATAAATTTTGGTTTTATTGACATGGTCAACTATGTCAAATGTCTAAAATGGACTAGGAACTAAGGATGGGATTTCATCCATTTGGTTTTTGGGAGGGGGAGGACTGATCTACAAAATTAAAGCTAAAGGTGAAGGCATGTTTGATGTAATAACCTTTCTTGCAATCATCAGATCCTTTGGCTAAAAACGTAGAGTGGTTCTCCACTTAGAAATTGAAATTACAAGTTGAGTTCACTCCTCTATCTTTTCTTTATCATCCTCCTAGGATGATTGATTCTTGGATCGAGTGAAAACATTGTATGATCCCTCAATTGCTCCACTTTCACTTTTGGGTTCATCCTGGTAATTTAGGAAACCAATGTTGGAGTCACCAACTAATTCTTCTTGGTCCTCTGTGAAGCGATTAGCATCATTTTTTATGAAACTTAGGTTGGAAAGAGGAATCATGTTCTTTTTATAGATATCCAACTATCGAGTTGGTTGTAGGTGCTTCAAGGGCAAGGTTCCTCTATGAGGGAGGAAGATGATTTATTTGCCTTTGATTCCTAGTAGTATTGCCTTGGTATGACTGGTCTAAAATGTCCTCTTTGGCATATCCTGATAAAGAGGAGTAGACATACCTTGGGCCATTTGTCTTTTCAAGGCTAGAAATTCATTTTCCAACTTTTACACCATTTGATTTATAGTTCCTGTAGGTAGATATTTAGAGGATGAAGAAGATTTACCTCTGTTAGGATCTCTCCTTATCTTCCCTACCAAGATGAGATCATCTTCCACCTCAGTGGCTAAATCTTGAGTAGCAGCAAGGTCTATGTGGCCAGATCATCTCAACAAAAAACTCACTTCAAGCAACTATGAGTTGATGAAGAAGCATTTAAGGTTCTCAGGTGTTGGCTGAGCAATTCTAGGAATCTAGTTCCTTATCCTGTTAAACTTTGCTATGAAATACCTCATAGGCTCATGAGGCTCCTTCTTCATTTGTGTGAGCTGGTCCATTAAGGCATGTGCATCTTTTTCAAGCTTGAACCTTGCTTTGAATTTGGCTTTGAGAGTGTCCTAGTCGGTCACAGTCTAGGCCTGTAGATGGTAGAACTAGTCTACAATAGGACCTTGTAGTGTTTCCACAAATAGCCTAACAATTATGTCTTCAAATTCCACACCTATCACACCATAGGCTATGTTGAAGGCTGAAATATGTTCATTAGGATGAACTCTCCCATCACCAAATAATTTGAGGAAATTTATCCTTAAATTGTGTGGAAGCTCATGTAGAGGCGGAGTAAGATTGAGTGGACCAAAAGAATTACCCCAGAGGCCTTGAGCTGCCATGATTTGATTATGGAAAAGGGGAATAACAAATCTATGTGGAGTATGTATAAGCAAAGCTTTGCTAATAGCAAAAAAAGAAGCTCTGCCTTGTGTTGGTGACCTGGTATGAGTAGGAGGAACACTCTTGGATTGTTGAACTTGAAGTTGGGGATGGAACAAATAAAAATTTCCCTACTACACTAGCTCAAAAATAGGGTCAATAATACCATGGATTCTTTGGCTTCTTGTATAGCATGGAATTGCCAAATTATAGGATAAAAATAGGAAATAATTGGCCCTACTTCAGCTTGAAGCTTAAGGCTTCAAACTGTGCATTCTTTCCCTAGCAGATCTAGTTTGTAGACCAGATTATATAATGGAAATGGATATAATATAAATGGATAATAGAAATGAATAAGGATAGGGACTACTTCGATCTAAAACTTGAAGCTTTGGACTTCACATAATGTCCCTAGCGGAGTCACCAAAAACTATTGGGTGAATATTTTGTCACTAGCTAATTGATGAGCAAAATAAGTCTCTTCAACCATAGCATAGGGAGACTGGTCAGCCAGATGTGCAGGTTTACCACATCAAAAGGGGAAAAATCTCTCTTCTCATCAAGGGGAGGTTTCCTATAAATAGGTTGAGCTATATACTATATATATAAGCAAAAAATAACACTCAGGGGTAGGATAACACCATCCATCTCTCTTTTTTTAGAGATGATGTTCATAAACAAAGGAGAAGTCTAGGTGGAAATACTGAAGGCACTTCTCTTCTTTCAGAAGTGGTCTTACAACAAATAGCTAGAGTTCTTTCAAGTAGGAAACAAGTAACTGGTAACAAAGGGCGTAGTAACTAGCAGCCTGAGATGTAGCACAAAGTCTCTACCTCGACTGCCCAAGAGTGAAATATGAAGGACAATGAGAGCACAAAGTCATCCCAAGGTCCTTTACATAGAAATAGCAAATAGACAAACACACTAAAGGCAATTGTAGACAACACAAATTCTCTCCATAGTTGGCTTCAAGACACCTTCCTAATTACTACCACTAGTTCTACTTATTCTATTAAATGGACAAGAATACATTTATGAAATAGACATAAGAACAATCTCCTAAAATAACACAAGCTATAACAACACAAAGTCTGAAAGTAACTTGCTTTCTCATTCAAACAAAGAAATATGATGAACAATCTGAGCTCAAAGTCTCAGTAATCACCTCTCAATTTGGGCAAAGTTTCACTTCTATAATGGAAAAGTGTCTCTTTGCATAACATAAGAGATTAAAATATATAGTAGCCAAGAAAGGCTTGGCACTTTGTTCCATAAAATGGTCCATGTTGCATTTAATGCTTTGAATTCATTTTTAGTTTAGTCAAAGAGGGCCATGTTAGAACAAGGTAGCTACCTTAACTATGATGTGTCAATTCATCTCAAATGTCTTCTCTTAGGCCTGAGTCATTTGGCCTATCACCTAATGTCTGCACAACTGTCCATCTCACCTTTATTCCAAGGGAGACAAACAAGCTGCATCTTCAATGTTTGTAAGCTAAAATATCTGGTTGGTGGACTGCTCCACCTACTGGAATAAATTTTGAATAGATATTTTTGGCTTTTCCCTCTTTTTCTCTTCTTAGTTTCTATCGTTTCCTAGCATTTGAGCTCTTGAGGTTTAATTCCTAGCTTTCTTGGCTCTTTCAAATCTCTCCCTTCATGGTTCTTCCTTTTGTAATTTTGGACTTTTGCATTCAAGTATGTGTTCAAGCCTTCAAAAATCAATGAATATTTCATTACCATGAATTTGATAGTTTTAGGAATGTCACTAGTTGAACACCAATGACTAGTTTATTGCCCTAAATTTGATAGCTTTGGGAACGTCATCGGATGTCTGGATCCCAATGGCTAGTTCATGGTGCTTAATCTTGATGTCTTCATGCCCATCACCCTCCTTGGAAATTCCTTTGACTTACTTGTTTGATCCTTCTCGAAGGGGACCTACCCTTCAAGGTCTTGAGAAAGGTCCGTTTTGCTTAATGAGAGCCCCCCCACAAGGGTATTCGCCCTTTGGGATTCTTTGGGTGGCCTTCAGGTAGTCTTCAATGTCCTTTGCCTTGAATTCCTTCAGACAAAATGTTTGATGGAATTCCTTTAGACATTTTTTCCAAAGGAAATGTTCCTTTGCCTTAGCCATTTTTTCCAAGCTTTATTCTTTCAAGCAAATTCCTTCAAACAAAAGTCTGAAGGAATTCCTTCTGACTTTATATCTAAAGGAATTCACCTTGTCTTTTGTCATAGAAATCTTCCTGAAGGAATTCTAACTTTTCTACCTTGTTCACTTTTCTGAAGAAAATCTCTTTGTCCTCTTTTGCTCACTACCCTCTGCAAGGGTACTTGGCCTTGGTTCACTGCCTTCCATAAGGGGACTTGGTCTTTTCACTTTGGGACACTCTTTTGAACCAGTTGATTGAACCGACCGATTGAACCAACTTTGGTTCAATGGTTCAATGGTTCAATCTTGTGTTCATTTGACCACTTGAACCAACTGTGTTTAACCAACCACTTATTGAACCTTTGAACCATTGAACCTATTAAACCTTTATACCATTTTGGTTTAATGTTTAACAGTTCAATGATTTAAGCCCTCTTCTTTTTGGTAAGTCTTTTGAAGCTGTTGAACTTGCTAAAGTGGTTGAACTTTGAACTTTTGATGAAGCACTTAGTTCTTTAAGCTTGCTGACATCATTAAACCTTTGAACATGTTGAACCTTTGAACCTTTTGGAAGTGGAGTTCAATGGGTCAATGGTTCAATGGTTCAATCCTTTGTTTGAAGCTTGCCGATGAACCTTTTGGTTGAACCTTGGCATTGAACCAACCTTGAAAGAACCTAGGTGTTGAGAGCTTATTTCTTTTTTGCAGAGTCCATATAATTAATCTTGCAGAGTCTATAGAAACTAGTCTATAGAAAGGAGTTCGTATAAACCCCTCGTATATATTCCATAGAAATCAACCTCTAAATTCCATATAACTAAGTCCATAGAAATGAGTTTGTAGAACTTAGCCTGTAGATTCCATAGTTTTCTCTAAGTCTTTCAAGCCTTGAAAGAGTCCATAGAATCCAGCCTATGGATTCCATAGAAACATATCTATAGAGTCTATAGAAATAAGCCTATAGAGTCCATAGAAACAAGCCTATAGAGTCTATAGAAATAAGCTTGTAGAGTCTGTATAAATGAGCCTGCAGAGCTTGTTAGTTGAAAAAGCTTGAATAATGAAGAATTTGAATGCCCAAAATAATTTTTGAGAAGGGAAGAGATAATTTTTTGGCTTGTAGGACCAAAATGATTTCATGTGTTGTCCCAAAAAGGAGTGACCCATTTTGGGAACAACAGTTTGAATAAATAATTCATATCCAAAAATAAGGGCTTACCATAAATGTATTTGCCAATTTAATCTAAGTACAACTTGTGCTTGCTTATGCCTTGTATAATCCTAATGCCAACTTGGTCTACCATGCAGTGCTCTGAATATGTAGTTATATTTGGTATTTATCACTTGATTAATTCTTGGAGGAAACTTTTAAATCCCAATATGCTTTTTGTTTCTCTTTTACCCTTAGTGCAACCATGATCATAAAGAAACATGATTGTGATACTTAGATTTACAATTTTAAATGGGACCTTATTTAGTCTTGGAGTATTTTATTGTTTACAAGAGCAATATCCTATATAGTCTTGAATATTATAATTGGAAAATGTGCATGTGCTATTCAACATTGATCAGGCTATCTTACCCAAATAAGGCTTGAGTTCGATCAAGACTTCATGTAGTATTGAGTGAGGATAAAACTCAAATGGGTTTTGAAACCTCATAATAGAGTTTGATTAGGCATTTAACTTCTTCAAAAAGATCTTGGTGTGTAATGTGACTCAAGTTACTCTTGTAATACCAATATTCCATTTGATGTTGTTTGGAGAATGAAGCCTATGTAGGTCACTAGCTTGGATAAGTGGTTCTCTAAAAAGCCTATGTAAGATTTCAATAGTTGTAATGAGCCAAAATAAAATTCATAGGGTTAGAGAAATGACCAAAAATATTCTTTTTATTCTACATTACTTTATCTAATATAAATTTTATCTCTTTATATCTATGGAAAGCATTCTCATTAAATCTTTAGTAAGTCTTTGATAGTTGTAACATGGTTTTTAAAGTTTAATAAATTGGTAGAAGGATAAATGCATTTTTTCCTTTGTTTTACTTGTCCCAAAACCCAACTATTACCATCTATAGGTGTAATTACAAGTTCTAACTCTTTCCTTAGGAAAATTTGTATGTGAAAATGCTAAGATATAATTGAAAAAATGGTGAAGTCAAAGAGTCATTACGGGACTTTAGGAATAATTAATTCCTCATCCTTATAACCAAAACATCTTTATTTTGGAGTCCATTAGAAAAATATATAATAAGGACCACAATGATACTTATTCCATTGTTATTAGTCAGTAGGTGTTTGTTAAGTTGTGAATGTGTGGGAAGAGGTCTATGTAATGACTAATAGTGTAATGAAATGTTTCTTCCATGTAATTGTGTATGAAATAATCCAAATTTTGATAGAATTTGAATTATAATCTACTATGTAAATTAATCATTTTGAATCTTTGTTATGTGTACCTCAATTTCCTGATGAAATTCTATTTAGAATGGAGACCCTAAAACACAAACATTAGTTAGAGCTCATTATCTCATGATTTCACTAATTGGTATTAGAGTAAGATAGTGTACTTGTGGTTGTGATAAAATCCTCAATGTGCTTTGTAGGCTATGAGAGAGAAGTATACATAGAGATTACAAGTTTTTGAAAACCTTTCATAAGTGGTTTTAGGTGTGTGAAGTCTAAAAAAAATAAGAGGTAGTTTTTGAGTGACTCAATTTAGATTATGTTAAAAGTTATGAAAGATGGTCTTATTTAATTGTAGAGAGACATGGCACATAAGAGAATGGCACGTGAGATGGGTGAGTTAATAGAGATGTTGAAATTTTTCCAAGTAAGACTATCCATGATGGGAAAGACTGCACAAGGTGATGATGATGAAAATGAGTGTGATGTTTATGTAGAAGATATAATGGTGGGATTAATTTACCTAAAAGAACAAATACATGTTTTAGATATAGACCAAGTGAGCAGAGAAAGAGAGACCAATATATGAAAGAGACAAACCAAGGTTATGGTGGAGAAAAAATGTAATCTATATTATGGAAATGAAAGGTGAAAACAACTCATGACTTGGATAGTTGAGCTAGAGACATATTTTGTGAATGATAAGATTGTTAACCCCATGAGGGTGAAGGTTGTGTGCAAGCAATTGTGTAGAGTTTCAGTAGTGTATTTTATAGATATCTAAGTGAGTAAATAAAGGAAGGGTAAGATAAATATTTTTTAGTGGGAAAAAAAGGTTTCCAAGATGTTGGGGTGTTTTTTATACCCAAAATTATAGTTTGGATGGTTAAAGAAGCTTTGTATAAAGAGGCTTGAGATTGGATATGATAAGTATATTTAGAAGAGGGAAAATAAGATGGAGAGATATCATTTGAATACCCAAATTCTACTTCAAAGATTATCAAGGAGGTTTATAGGTATGGAAAAGAGTGGGATGTCTTGGAAGGTAACAAGGTGAGGCTTTTAAATGTAAGGTCCCATTTTGATTTTCAAAACAATAGTGTGTATAGAGCTATGATAATCCTATATGTTAATAAACCCTTATGAAGGATCATGAAGAGGTGATAAATTATTCATCAAAATTTAAATACCCATTTTATGATGATGGGCAAGTGGTTGAGAAGTCCCATGAGTGGGTATGTGTTGATTAGTCCTTGGTTTATTATGACAACAAGATGGTTAATTTTATTTTTGATTATAGTAGGGTTAAGGAAAACCAATGCATGAATGTTTATATGAATGAAAAAATGGACTTAAAGGAAAGTTAAAACCATGTAAAATTTTAGGTAGAGGTAAAGAACAACCAAGAAGAGTTACGTGTTTATTTTTAAGAAACATTGGATAAGGTTATTGTGCAAGATAATTCACATAAAGATTAGTTTATAGAAAATGTCCAAACATTTGATGGAGATTAAATTAGACATGTATATGAGCATAAAATATCCATGAAAATTATTGTGGATGGGTTATTTGTAGCCCATACTGAGATTAAAATAGATGAGCAACATGTAAAAATTGAAGAGGAGTTGGACAACATGCCCTTGGATCATGATGAAGTAGTTGGTATGATAGTGGGAATTCTTATTATCCATAATGTTTTTAATCATTGTGTAGTTACATTTATGGATATAATAGCCAAGAATAATACTAAGTGTGTTGCAATCCATCATGTTCATTTTATTGTATTCAACACACACTCACCTTGGAATTTATTTGAAAAGTGGGGACCCCCTTTATTTTTAAAAGGCTTATGTATTATTTGGGATATGATTATAATTTTGGTTAGTATTATTATCTATATAAACTTGATGTTTTTGAAATTTAATCAATTTTGGTGAACATATTTTCTACTGGAATGAATTGTTGAAACTAATCTATTAATAGAAAATTTGGAAGTTTGTTATGTATGACTGGTATTTGGGTTTGTTTATTCAAGTCATGTTTTGAAGTTACTTTAAGTTGGACAATTTTATTAAGAATTATGAACACTTGAAAAAAAAATTGGTCTTAAGCATTTTGGCCTTCAAGAACTTTTAGTAAGAAACACTCTTTCAAATTTTATTCCTAATGGTAGCTTTTCAGTTGGTAGCTTTCATTTGAATCATTTTGTTTTGGAACTTGTTATAAAACAAACATACTTTGAAAACTTTTGTCTTCAAAAAAAATTTGGTCTTTGGAAGGTTTTGATCTATAGAAAATTTCTTTTCAATAGCTTTTATTCAAAAGGTTTCAGTCTATAACTTTCTCCTTGACAACATATTCTAAAAAAAATTCTCCTCAAAGAATACTTAGTATTTGGGACCTTCAAAAACATTCATTTAGAAGGTTTCAATTTATAACTTTCTCTTTAGTGGGGTTTAAACAAATATTCCCAAACAAATCACTTCAAATAACATTTTGGTCTCTTATGTCTTCCATTCATAACCCTGGGCTCACCATATCACACCATTTGACCTAATTTTAAAGGTTGACCCCTTGACTAAACCATATAATGACAAGTGTCAAAAGAATAATCAGAACCATGGCTCAAAAGAATAATTAGAACCATGGCCCCTTGAATGAGTAGCCATATAATGCATCATGACCACTAGGCCAAGGTGGTCAAGTCCAAATTAAATTAATGTGATGAGCTCATAGACATTGGTGATTAATGGTGCATGACTTATAATGAATGTAAAAAGCTATAACATTGAGCCCCTAAATAAATTCACCTCATTTTATTTTCAAGAGCTTGAGTCAACATAGCCTTTTACAACTTCAAAATCCCTAGCTACATCTAAACCAACTTGTAATTAGCATAATAAAGTTTTATACCACTATTTTTAAGATATTGAATCATACTATCATCAACAAACAACAATGTCATCATCATCTAGGGCATACAAGGGAGCTCCACCACCATCCAAGTTTTCCATTAAGAACTCTACAGAATACCTAAAATATTTTTGACATAACATTATTCAATAGTTTTCATCCCAAATACTTGGCTCTATGGGAGGTCATAGAAAACATTTATCTATTCACATGTGAGGAGGACATCTGAGTATAAGATAATCAAGTTACAGATAATTTACTACCATTTAAATGCTAGACACTCCACTACATAACCACCAAGCAAGAAGTCATGTCATGTATTGAATTGTTGTGATACGTATTCTTCAAGGGAGAATTTTATATGGTGGATATCTACACTATGTCACCTATAACGTAATAATTTTATATATCTTAGGTGATGTGTTCATGAGGTATTTATGTTTGCCCATTTTAAACCCTACATTTTACTTGTGTAGTGTGGTTACTTGGAAAAAATATAATAATGTGGAATAATTAGTAGGAAAATGGCTTCTCCTAGGAGAGACTTTCACAGTCAAGGAAACCTCCAAGAACCTTGTCTCTATCACCTAGTCTAGGATGGAAATTCATATTGGCATGGCACTATTAAATGATATATTTGTCCACCTAAGCCTTCATTTCCTAAATTTAGAATGGGTGCACCTACTTGACCTCCTCATCAATTCAGAGTGCACCTATACATTGGTTAAGGTTATCAATGACCACCTATATGAGCATATACTACTCAAGGATAAGAGGCCCTAAGTGGGAAACTTCTACATAATGTCATATCTTCTATAAGTAGTCATGGGACTATTTATAAACATAATGGGGCTTTGTGGAATCCAAACCTTAACTACATAAAAATTACAATACATGGATTCTATTCTATTTTGCACATATATTCCTATGTGAGGAACATTGATAAAATTATAAAGGACCTATATCCTCAATTTTGTATATAAATTTATGGCCAAACTATAGCCAAGGTATTTAAGAGCATCACCAATACATTTGTGAATTTGGGTGATTATTGGCTATACCCATATTATACATTTAAAATTATTTTTGGACATAAGGTAGACCCTCTTCAACTCCCCAAAATTATCCTAGATAGATTTATCGAGCAAGAGATTTATTTCCATATATAGAAAATTATATATGAGGACTTGAAAAAAAGTAATAAAACTAGTTTCCATGACTCCCATCTCACTATTGGGAGGATGTAATATACATACATAAGAAATCAAATAATTTGGGAATGCAAGGAAGGCTTATGCCTTATCCAATCTAACCCATAGGGATTAAAAGCCCCATGAGAGACTGAAGTAAAAATTTCATAATCTTGGCATCTCATACAAGCATGAACATTTCAACCATGATGTTTTGTTGCTTAATATAAAAGATGATGAATTAAATCAAAATACTAAGACTATAGGCCTAAGTGAATATTTCTTGAGGGTAATATAATAATATCCCTCCCTTACACTTGGTTAACCCAAATTTAATATCCCACCACCAAGAAGATGGAGATAATCTAATTTATAGAGAGGCATAACTTTTTAGTATCCACATGACCAAATATAGGACCTCTAATAGCCATCTTCTATGATGACAACTCAATAAGAGCAAGAAAAATTTGTAGGGGGGCATCAACTACTAGAGAACATGAAGAAGATCAAGTGTGAGGAGAAACATTAGCTAATCCTCATCAAGAGTAAACATCAAGTTTAAACATCTACTATTTAAATGATGAAGGTCAAATAAGAAGTATTAGAAAAACTAATGAAAGAGAAGGACAACACTATTGGGGAAGAAGTGGAGATCATTTTCTTGGACTTCTATGATAAGGAAGATATGACACCTACTATGGATGATTTTTTAATCATACCCTCTAGTATGAATCTTTCATATTTTGTTATGAAAAAAAATTCATGATAGAGAGGCCACAAAATCCATTCATAGAGGTAACAAGAAAAGAGGCATAAACTTTAGTTTAATATTATCCAATCCATGAAGTGGATGAATAGGAGGCATAACAAGATAAAGAAATGATCTTCAAAGGATTAAAATCAAAATCACCCCTTAGTGGTGATCAATGTGGTAAGGGTGATATGTTCACTGATCCCCTAGTATTTTCTCATCTTATGTCATTACTACTTGTTTCTTATATGTGATTTCTAGTTTTATCTGTTTTACTATTGTGTCAACATTACCTACTATGGATGTTTTAATTATGACAACCAATGCTCCAACCTCTACTCCTTCAATCTCCACCTATGATTTTATAACCACTAGCCAACACATCACCTAAGTGGAAGCCTCTTCTACTCAAATGGGTTCATCACTGCCTTCATAAGGATCATTACAAACCATAATAGTTGTGAAAATGAAGAGAGCACCAAAGAAGAAACTTGTCTACTTTATGTATCTTATGACACATTTAGGGAATGTAGATTAGTACTAGATAATTTAGACCTCAATGCCTAGTCTAGCCACTAAGCTTGAGCCTGAGCTTGAAAAGGATTCACAAATATAATCCTAGCCATTGGATCCATCTAAGTTAAATCTTATAGATTGGTCCAAGGAGTTAAGAGCATCATCTTCTAAGAGGCCAAATTTTAATATCATTGAGCTTCCAACTTTACTCTCTCTCTCTCTCTAAAAAATCAATAGCCTTAGTACAAAGGGTAAGGAAGATGTAGATATAATATAGTAGTGGTAGAGGACTAATTTTGGAATAAAGAAAATATATTTATGAAGTGTCAATATCCATAAATTGAGGATGTTAAGTCCTTCATGGAGATCCACATTGAATTAGTAATGGCCATTCATGATGTAAAATAATAGGCTAGAAAAGAATTAGAAGAAGAGTTGGAGACTATTAGAGAGTAAAAATAGGTATACCACATTCTCTCTGCCATAGAGAAAGATGTACAAAGTCTAACATTAAGATTATATGAAATTTTGAATACCAGTTATTGTTTAAGATTCTAATTGGCTCCACATGTAACTACAATAATGTTGGTATAATTGAGAGCATACAAATGAAATTGACTAGCAGAACTCAATTCGATAATTTATTCACAACATGAAGAGAGAAATATATACACAACTTGTTACCAAAAATATGGTAACCAATTTTTGAGAAGGACATAACATTATCTATGGAGGAGTATAGACAAATCATATAATATAAATGTTATTATCCAAAACCTAAAATAATTTAATATTCTATGATAATCTATGCTATCATCCCCCCTTATTACATTATTTCTACAAGCATCCTATTTCTAATATTTGACCCCCCACCTTAATTCAAACATGGAAAAAGGGTTTCACACTCTCCATGTAGCCTACTAACCTTTGAGGTGGAATGCCATCTTTGTGGCTTCATGGTCTTGGTGTCATGTTAGTTTTTCCTTACAGGATGACCACTAACCTAGAAGTGACAAGAGTACATCTCTCTATTGAAAACCTTCAGTGGTTTCTTGGATTACCAAAAACCAATATGGTTTTATACTATAGGTTGACCATGAACCTAGAGGAGATAGGAGCTCTCAACTATTTTATACACTTTGGTGGTTTCATTGATTTCCTCAAACCCTTTTGCAAGAACGAAGCACTAATTTAGTGCTACAAATCAGCATAATGTTCTTCATCAAGAGGTACCAAACTATAAAATAATGCTTTGAAAATCACACAATGTAGAAAATTAAAATATGAGGACTAAGTCGTCATCAATTTTTTATAGCCTATATACATGATCATTGCCACTCAATCTCACACAGCGTAGATATTCACCACTACCACCAGTGATCATCCTTAGCATAATGGATTTGGCACAATGCACACCACACTAAAAGAGAGAAAAAAAAAATAGACCACACCACATAAATTATCACCATATAAATGATGTGACCCCATCGTAGATGACTCATGACAGGATGTTGATTATCCTCTAGCCTCTATGTATCCTCTAGCCTCTAGATAGTGAAAGTGCTCACTCAACTAATGTAGTCATGAAGCTCAGATGCATGTCATTTTGAATAGAATGGGGTCTCCCCATAAGACTGAAACATATGAAATTTGACTTAGGACATTGAGATCTCCTAAAATTCATCCTTGTACATTTGAAAAAAATATATTGTGACTCTTAACACTTTTTGACACTTTTGAGAAATTTTGATGAATTTTTAACATTGGATCCAAATAAGTTATAAAATATACATGACCAATAAAAATAATTTGAATTTTGGACAATTTAACATAAAAATGGATCTTTATTTATTTATGTCTATAAAAATGATAAAAATTTTACTAAAAAACTTAACTACCTATAATATACACTAGTAAATAACACCTATATACATAAAAATGTTATAACTAAAAAGAAACGACTATATAAAACTTAAAGACCATTTAATTTGATGTTGTTTTACTTATTTAGATAAAGAAATTTATAATACTAATCAACTTGACATAAAAGCTATTAAATTTTGATTGAAACATAAAATTCAAAATTATTATTATAAAATCATGGCACCTTTTAAGGAAGTAGTTGAAGCTCGATTTGCATGAAAAAACTAAGCACATAAAACTTGGATTTTACATAGTTTATAGAAACTATGTGGAATGTAGGAGGTCAAGAGTAAATGGAATGATCACTTTGTAGTAGAATTTGAGCTTAGCATAAATTTTAATGAAATATTGAGTTGAAGATAGCCATTTTGATGTGGATATGAATGTCAATCTGGCACGTGTTTTTAAAAATAACTATTATGCCTACTAGCTATTACATCTTTGGAGCAGGTCACTTAAACATCACATGGATTTAGGCTTTTGTTGTGTTGACTCAGATGGCTATGTAGCTAGCATGGAAAAAGATCAATTCAAGGTAGATTTGGAAGTATAAAATGTTATAGACAATAAATGACCACATTTCGTTTTTTCATAGATTAGTGTCATAGAATTGATGAAAGATGACTGATTCAATCAAAGGTAAATGAACTTGAGATGAATCTTGAGTCATCTAACTTGATAAAAATCATAATAGAAAACTAAACCCATCTAATGAATGATAAATCCATATCTAAACATATTTATTTCACTGACTAAATATTGAAATTGAAAACCACACACAAAAGCCTGTAAAGATAAATAATACCATAACAAAAACATAATGAGTCATGCAAATAAAACCAGTGGCTCTGCCCCTCACAGACTCTCACAAACTCATACTAGTTTTGATACTAGAATTGTTGGTAGAATTGAGAGCATACAAATGAACTTGAGTAGAAGAACTCAATTCAATAATTTATTCACAACATGAAGAGAGAAATATATACACAGCTAGTTACCCAAAATATGATAACCAATTCTTGAGAAGGAAGGATGCAACATTATCTATGGAGGAGTCTAGACAAATCATATAATAAAAATGTTATTATCAAAAACCTAAAATAACATAATATTCTATGATAATCAATGCTATAAAATAATAAAATTGTTTAAACTTCTCAAAGAAGATGATAACAAATTGAATTTCTTGGTGTTATATACTCCTAATAAAGAATTCAACCATTTAAATTTGATGAGCCCTTTGGAGGAAACTAATTAGCTGAATCTAGCTATCATAAGGACTCAAAAAGCCTAGTATTGGGTAAGTGATGTTGATGCTTTAGTTACTAAGCTCACTGAACAAGAGAAGAATGTAGTAGAAATTTTAGATGAGCTAGAATTGATAGGATCATGAGATAACACTGGATGATTGGTAACCCAAGATTTTTTTGACCAAACGATATAAAAACCTTAAGACAATTTCAAGCAAATATTAGGACTTATATTAGAGGATAGTGAAGTGAAGTTGATTTCAATCAAGAAGAAGGCAACTGAAGTTGAAGTATTTTAGGTAGGATTTTAAGCTACCATGATAGATCATGCAAGGCTCATAGAATAGGTAGATAGGGTAACCAAACATCTTCTCCTTTATATGTGCTTAATACATGCATAGAATGCCAAAATATAAAAACATTATCAAGAGTAGGACACCAATAAGAAATCAACCTCATCACCACCTAGTAGTTCCTCAACTTAGACTCCACCTAATTTCTAGTTTCAATAATGCCCTTAATTTGAATCTCTCCTAGTTTAGTAAGTACATTAAATCTACCTCTTAGTTCATCTTCAATTATAACTCCATTTCAAGATATGAGTTCATCCCCATTTATAACTTTAGTTACTACATCTGCTGCAATAACAAATTCAACTCCAGTCACTAACTCAACTCCATTTACAACATGAGTTCTAACAAAAACCTTGAAAAGTGTCAAGTAGGAGCCAAGTCATCCTTATTAAATGGGTTCTTTTGTATAGTTTTACATGTAGTGATTATTCATACTTATTTAAGTATTGTTACATCCATGTTTTAATTAAACAAATTATTTTGCTAGCATGCACATGTTGCATGTCTGATCTAATATATAAGTTATAACATGTACTTTCGTATCAAACTAGAACATTTGTTATAGTTATTTTGATGTAATCTAATATTTTTATATACATGGAGGATAAGTCAACCCCTTCCCCAAGTCCTTTAAATACATGTAAAACCCTATTTTGAAAGGGTTAAATATTTTAATCAATATACAGGAATAGATCAAGAGATTCATTATTGTGTAATTATGTTTGTTCTTTCTTCTTCCCTTTCTATGTTATTAAAATTTATTTTATTTGTCTATATCAATTCAATAATTCTAAAGTGTGTTAATTTTAAAGATGAATTTTATTGTTTTAATTGATGAATATTGATATTAGATGTGCATTAGTAATTGAGGATTAGTGAATTTCATTGATTTAAGTAGTTAGTATAGATTGAGTTTATAATCCAAAGTGTGTATAGGTATTCCCTATGGTATAGTCATTTAAGAGTGAGCTATAGCTACTCTAGATAACTTTCTAGTCTAAGATGTAACCTCTCAGATAAGGGTGTGCAACATTAACCCTAAGGTGATCAATTTTTAGTTGAGATCACCAAGTTTCCTATACTTATTTTCCTAGAATGATAATCATGTTGTTTCATTAGTATATAATAGCTACAAGTGACAAACATTGGTGTTGGAGATACTTTTCCAAATAATAAATAGTCTTAGAAGTGACCTTTGAGGAATATAGAGCATTCTTTTTTTGTTACCCTTATTTCTCCTTTTTGAGTATCTTTTGAGATAAAACCACGATAGAGTAATTCTCCACCCATCTAACTCACTTGTTAATTACTTTCTATTAGATTTCACACATCTATACACAAACCTGGTTAAATAAACCATAAGCTTAACCTATTATTATATCACCTAGTTGTTTTAAATACATACTTGTAACTCATGCCCCAGAGTGGAACCTTGTTCCATATAAAACCCACATCAATAGATAAGAAAAGATAGTGCTAGAAGGAAGGCATAGTTATGTATTTTCTTAATAATAGAGGTTAGTCACTACATAGAGTTATACTAGAGACACTTAGGAAAGTAAAAATGTCTATATCCCAAGATATCCTTTTGGTTACACCATTTTCTAATCCTAGAAGGCCTAGACTAATACTTGTCATCCTTGGGATACACTAAACTACTACACCTTCCTCTATAAGAAACATCCCACTTATCAATCCTCTTATGGATCAACCTTGGTTAGTTAGATATTTTATTTCCATCCATAGATACTAATGTGATATTTCAATGAATCTATAAAATTAATTTCCTACCTTTTCCCCCTCAAAAAGAGGATGACAAAATAACACATGAAATATTTCAAGGCTACTCTGAGATTAATTAATGTCACCCATGAGGATGTTTCATGTAAGTTTTTCCCATTTACTTTTTAAGATTATTATTATGATTGGTATCTCAATTTTTAGGAAATTTATATTACCTCATGGAATGAGTGTTAAAATACATTTCTTTCATAATTTGGGCAAGTGACCAATCCAACTCTAGGCTATCAACATTTCACTAGCATGAAGAGGGAGCCTAATGAGTCAATATGGGCCTTCACTGTAATATTTTAGAATCTGTACACTTGATTGAATGTTGTGTATAATCTAGATGTATATTTAACACTTGAAATATACAAGAATGCTCTATATCCCATTAATGTAGTGTTTTATGAATAACTACTATATCTAACACTTTAGCGTTGGCATTCCTAAAAGCTATTAATATCGATAAGAAACTCAATCCATAGCTTAGTCCTCAAAAATTAGGAGACCAAACATTCAACAATGGGCTCCCATATTTGAATATAATTCCACATGCTAATTAGAATTCCCTTGCATTAAACTAGAATTAGTTGTACACTCTACCTCCCATGAAACAACAAATAATAAATTAGAATTATAGGTTATTGAATAATCAAGTGAAAAATACTAGCTATCATCATAACCAATATAATCAACATTTGGCTCATACCAGCACATCAATCACTTAGGGTTATGACTCTACCAAAGATAAATTAGATTCTCTATAATGAATGGTCTAAAATCTGAGTAAATATTTAATAAATATATAGAAAAGGATGGGTAATACCACCAATTAGAATTACAACTAAATTATTGATTTCAAAAATACAATAGGAATTTCAATAGGCCCACCAACAATGTAGAGAAATAATAGCGTAATAATCTTCCAAAAATTAATATCATGGAGACAAATTTGTCTAATTAGTGTAGGGTTCACCACAAATCAAAACATGGACAATTTGACTATGTAGAGTTCTATGAATCCTTCAAAATATTTTAGATGGAAATGATTAGACAAGATCAAATGATGAGTCCTCTAGATCTCTCCCATGAATCTATCTCTTAAAGTTCAACTATGGTATTTGAAACCTATGAGTCTCCCTTTCCTAATAAAGATGATAATGTTTCAAAGGATGATTTTGATTAAGTACAATGTTTCAATGTTCACCACAAATCACAACATGAGGAATTGGACTATGTAGAGTTCTATGAATCCTTCAAAATATTTTAGATGGAAATGATTAGACAAGATCAAATGATGAATCCTCTAGATCTCTCCTATGAATCTAGCCCTTAAATTTCAACTATGGTATTTGAGACCTATGATTCTCCCTTCCCCAATCAAGATGATAATGTTGCAAAGGATAATTTTGATGAAGTAAAATGTTCCAATAGTTCAACAGGAATAATTACAATATAAGGAAAAGACAAGTTCTCACCACTTCTACTCTTCCCAATAACGTATTTATTCTCATTGATCCTAAATATGATAATAATCTTCTTCTCCCAAAATGGAATGACCAACCTCAATATAGAGAATAATAGAGTAAGGTAGGATACAACATTATTGAGGATATGAAGATGATTAGGGCCAATATCACTCTTCATAAATTGGCACAAATAATAGAGTAGGAGGAACTCTTACGAAAGTCTATCACAAGAAAATCTATTGAAGAAAATTTAAAAACAACCAACACAAATTTTATATACAAAATCAAGCACAAATTTCCCCCTTTCTTGGTAACCATTTGTGCATTTGGCAAGAATATACAAAATTATTTTGTAAATTTTAGAGCTTTAGCAATAGTAATGCCAAACTTCATTTTCCATAATCTTGGTTTGACCCTAAGTCCATACAAGAGGACAGTTTTGTATCTCGATAAGTAGTAGTCTCTATTTTGTGAGAACTCAATATGTAAGACTCCAAGTTGCATCAGAACCTCGAGTATAAATGACTATCAACATACTAGTAGTAGATATTTAAGAATTATATGGGCTAATATTAAGTAAATATTGGTCAAATATATTAAATAGATATCCTTCTATATACCTCTCTCATATTTGGCCATTATGGAAAGGCATTTCCAACCAGAAAAAGTTTAATCAAGAGCTAAGGATGAAGCATCCTATTAAAGAGTATAACATTTCCAATGAAGATGTAAATTATAAGCCTCGAAGTCTTGAAATTTATATATTTACTACAAAAAATGAAATTTAAGAAGAAATTTAGGGCCATTCCCAATTATGGACCGTATATTTTGATCAAAGAAGATCTAAACATGGATCAAGTGTTGGTATCAAATTGATTGATCCATAAGGAAAGAAATACTTAGTAGAATACAAGCTCTAGTTTCCATATACCAATAATAGATCAGAGTATGAGGACCTAATTCTAGGATTATAATTTTTCTCAAAAATAATGTCAGGGAACTACAAGTATACATATACTCTAAACTCATGATCAACCATGTTAGAAATAAATACCTATGTAAATTTTCATATTTAAATAAGTAAAATTATAGATCCTAGGATCTAATTGAATCATTTGAGGATTTCAACATAGTGTCCATTATGAGAATAAAACCAGGCTGCCAATTCACTAGATGCTTCAACAACAAATTTGGCACCCTTAAAGGAGTCAAAAGTGTAGATGTTATCCATCGCATTAGTACCTTGTCACTCAATACTAGACAATGTTGAAAATTTACAAGTTTTTGATGATGATTAATAGATCATCCAATTTTTGACAAATTCAGGACAATTTGACTCTTAGATAATTGATTATGAAGAAACAAGGCATATGTGCCATGAATAATTAGATGAAGAGGATGTTATCCAGCTAAAGGAGTATCATCTACCAAAAGGGATGGTCACCTTGGAGATGGCCTTTATATAGATCCTCAAGCATAGTAACATAGGCAACTCAAGGATAATGAATCAGAGTTTAACTCAAAAAATGTGGGTTATGAAAGGATCACACATTTAATTAATATCAACTTAAGTTTCACCCCAAATGAAAGGTAAATGATTAAGGAACTGATTATTAGGTATAAATATGTAATTTCATGGACCTATAATGATTGAAAGATATTCAATCTTTAAATCATCAACCATAAAGTTCCACTCAAACCAAATCATAAACCTTTTAGGTAGAGGTAAACATCAATTAATCCTATCCTAAAACCGTTGATATAGAAATAATTAGAGAATTTACTAGGTTCGTGGATAGTTTTTACTATCAGGGATTCAATTTTAGTGGCTAATCTACTTCCAGTTAGGAAAAATAGTGACAAAATTAGACTATGTGTCGACTTCAAGAACCTGAACAAAGATTATGAGAAAGAAAATTATCCTCTTCCCTCCTTATATGAAGTGATATAAACTATTAAAGGTTCTATAATGACATCTTTATTAGATCATTTTTTAGGATATAATCAAGTACTAGTAGAATCAAAGGATAAGATGAAAATTGTATTTGAAATAAAATGGGGAACATATGAATACAAGTGAATGATATTTGGTAAGATCAATACTGGAGATAATTTTTAAAGAGTGATAGATCATGCATTCCATCGATTGATGGAAAATTCATAATTATACACATGGACAATCTCATTATTTTCTCTAAAATAGAGTTGATCACATTGACTATCTTCAATCCATTTTTGAAAGGTGTAGGACATTTGGTATCTCATTCAACCTAAAGAAGAGTATATTTGGCATTACCCAAGCAAGTTGATGGGTCACATTATCACTATATATGGGATCACCATTGATCAAAAAAAAATTGAGCATTTCAAAAATAATGTTCTCAAACAAGAAAAAGTATCCCAAGTCCTTCATTGGGAAGATTAATTTCATGAGAAAATTCATATTAGGATTTACATAAATTTTCAGACATCTAAACATAATGCCTAAATAAGATGCTAAAGTAGAATGGAAACTTTAAGTCAAAAATTCTTTCCAAGACATAAAGAAGACTATTTTTTAGGCCCTAGTGCTACTAAGACCAAATTTCACTAAAGCCTTTTTCTTGTACATATTTTCTTTAGTGCATACTATCAATATTGTGCATACATAGAAGGGGGAATAAATTGAAGAACCTATTGATTTTATAAGCACCAACTTGAAAGATGTAAATCTCAAATACTACTTGATTGATAAGTAGATATTTTCCCTTATCAAAATAGTTAAGAATTTTAGGCATTACATCCTTCAGAACAAAACCATCACTATCATACCACACCATATTGTTAATCTTACACTGGGACATAATTAATTGGGAGAGTGTAAAGGCAAATGGATGGAGAAATTATATGAGTTTTATATTAAAAATATATCCACCAAGATTATAAGAGGAAAAGTTATCATTCAATTTATGACTAAACTATACATGTGTATCACCATCAAAGAACTATTCAAAACACAAGTCTCCCAAGAAGAATGGTATTTGGTTATTAATTAATTCTTTCTCACTAGAACATGTCCCAAATAACTCAAGATCAAGTGAACGAGATACTTGAGCTAAAACTACTAATTAAATGATCATGAAGGGCATCCTCTATAGGAATAACTATGAAGGCATATGTTTAAGATGTGTATTATGTGAAGAAGCATAGGAGATCCTATAAAATATACACCAATAGATTAGTAATGACCATCCATATTACAATACCAGAGCCCAAAAAATACTCAAAATGAGCTACTATTGGCTAATAATATTTAAGGATTCTCACTTGTACATAAGGACATTCCATGAATATTAGGTCTTGATGAAAAGAGAGGTGTGCACAATAATGCCACTATAGCCTATGATTGAAGGTAAGTCATTTTACCAATGGGTCTTAGTTTTTATTTTTGTCATAAACTCAATTTCTTTTAGATGTGAAGAAATTTTTGCTCACTGCTATAAATTATTGCACTAGATTGACTGACGCAACACTCACAAAGAATTCAAGAACCTAAAATGTGATCAGTTTCCTTAAAGAGTATATCACAACCAGGTTTGGCACACCTATTTTTCTTGTTTATGATAATGGGATTGAATTTCAATTAGTTTAGTTTATGAAATGGTCCCATGATAATTAGATCATCTTCTAATCACTACCCACAAGGGAATGGATTGGTTAAAATGACCAACATAACCTCATTGGTGTTATCAAGAAGTTTGTTGTAGTTAAACCTAGAGAGTGTCATATCTTGTTGAAATATGCACTTTGGGTAAATCAAGCATGGTATAAGTAGTCCCTTAAAGCTTCACCATATATACTAGTTTATATGAAATAAATAGTGTTCTAAATTATGCTAAGGTTGCCAACATATCAGCTTATGTAGGAATATATGGATCCCAATGAGAAGATAGAGTCCATATTGTTTGACACTATTGAAATGGAATATTTTAGGAATGAAGCATTGTAAAACTTCAACAAAATTCAAGATGTAGTCAAAATATGGTTTGATAAGAGATCAAAATCTAAAGCATTCAAGATTTATAACATGGTACTTCAATGGGAAAAAAGCCATAAAAAGAGAGGAAATCATGACAAGTTCACCCTACTATGGATAGGATCTTATCAGATCTCTAAGATCTTGGGTAACAATGCTTTCTATTTAAAGGACCTCTAAGGTAACAAATTGACATATATGGTCAATGGATAGTTTTTTAAGAATTACTTCATTGTTGTCCCATCAATAGAGGTCTTTGAGTAACAACAAATGTTTTAGTAGACATAGGAAGATTATAGGAATGAATCATTTCAAAACTTCAACAAACATCAAGATGTAGTTACAATATGGTTTGATAAGAGAGAAAAATCTAAAGCATTCAGGATTTCTAACTTGTTGCTTTTATGGGAAGAAGGCCATAAAAAGAGAGTAATGCATGACAAGTTCACCCTATTATAGATTGGACCTTATTAGATCTATGAGATATTATGTAACAATGTTTTCTATTTGAAGGACCTCCAAGGTAATGAATTGACATATCCAATAAGTGGATAGTTTTTAAAGCATTACTTAATGGTTGATCTATCAAGATAGGTATTTGAGTAAAAATAAATGGTTTTGTATACATAGGAATATTCTATGAATGAATGATTACAAAAATTCAATAAACATCAAGATATAGTTAAAAGATAGTTCAATACGAGAATAAAATCTAAAGCATTCATGATTTCTAACCTGGTACTTCTATGGGACAAAGCCCATGAAAATAAAGTAATGAATGACAAGTTCACCTTGTTATGGATAGGACCTTATTATATCTCTGAGATCTTGGGTAATAATGTTTTTTATTTGAATCACCTCTAAGGTAATGAATTGACATCTCCAGTCAATGAATAGTTTTTGAATCATTAATTCATGGTTGATCCATCAAGAGAGGTGTTTGAGTAATAATAGATGTTTCAATAAACATAGGAGTAGGTTATATTTTATTTATTAGTTAGATTCATTATTTCATTCATTTTATTTCATTACAATAGTTTATGATTTATAGGTTAGTTGTCCTTAGTTTCTTGTATATTACTTTACCTAGTGTAGTTGTTTATTTTATAATAGTTTTCTCACTTTCTAGAATAGTTTTCCTTCATGGAAATGTAATTGATAACTCTTGGTATAATCAAACAATAGCCTTTGTGTTTTGAATTGAACTTGAATTAGAGGATGTTATATCATGTAGTTTATAATTATTAATCTATGTAAGCACTCAGAGAGTTATCCATGACTATGTTACAAAGTTAATGATTCTATCAAGTATGTAAAATTTGATCCTATAGTTTTGTACAAATTTAGAAAGATATCCTTATCCCTTCAGGTCACATGAGCATTAAATGCTAATACTTGTTTGAGGTAACAACCATTGATATTGGTGAAGTGTACAGGGATGTTCTGATCAACCAAATTTTACTAAAACTAGTTCATGGTGGTCACCTTCTTCCTTCTTTTGTTTAGAAAGCCAAAAAGAAGGAAAAGGCATAATCCAAGTCCAAAATAAAATCAAAAGTGGATTATAATCCTACATGATGAAATAATACCAATATATCATGCATCATGGGAAAATATGGAGGTAGAAAGAAAAGGTGATCAAAGATATCTCTGTTAGAGCTATGGACCCCTCGATGGTAGAAGAGTAATGCCTAAGACTCCCAAATTTATATGTAATTAACACTCAATTAGAATGAAACCTACATCTCACCCCATGTCTTTTCATAAAAACCTTTAATAAGGAATATATAATATCAATTTCCCACATACATGTCTAAGGTATGAGCATATTATAGAGTTGTTAGTGATGTCATGGTAATGTCATAGAGGTGTCTTGGTAAGTGGATGAAGGGTCTTGATAGTCTATGTGACAATGACAAAGTGTGTAATGTGATTGTTATTGTATGCTTAAAGTATTATTGGTTGATATTATATTTTGGCATGATTAGAGAGGATTAGGGATGAGTATGGTGATTTGAACATGTGAAAGGGGTCATATCAAAAGTCAAGAATGCTTTGACAGCTTATGTGCATGAGTGGTATTTATCCAGTTCTTCATTATGTTCATCTAGACATTTTGGTCTAGTAGAAGAAAATTTGAGTGGGTAGTTTGATGACATCACTATTGTCACATGTGGATTATTCAACAAGATTTGGTCAAATGGTTTTGATCACATTAATTTTTATTTGTTATGAACTAGATTTCAAGTCATGAATCAAAAAATTGTCAAATATATGAGGGTACAAAGTTGGCTTCTTAGTCACTACTCATTATTTTCCCATACTTAGACAAATTTGCAAGGCGGCAAGAAGAGCCAAATAAGCATTTTGATGATGGTATATCTCACACATGTGGATGTTTTAGGAGAAGGTGATCATATGAGTTTGTATATTTTTATACCCAATTTATTTGTGTTAAATTTTATGTCAAGTGTCATAGCATGGGACAAGATATGCATATGCAAATTTAGGCTCCCATGTAGTTTGATTGTGTTTTTCCACACTTATTCAAATTTGTGTATGACAAAAACATTTGAGTAGGCATTTTGGTGGTGCTATATATTACACATGTGAAGGTGTCAAGATAAATTGATCATATGGGTTTATTTAATTTTGAGCTTAATTTATTTATGCTAAATTTTAGATCATGCACTGAAGGGCATCAAAATTTATGCATTCTCGAATTTAGCCTCTCAAGAAGGCTTTGAAATAGTTGGATATATGATAAAAGACTTTGATAATGCATTTTAATGGCATTATATCTCATATGTATGAGGGTTTCAAAAATTATTTGTTATATGGTTAGTTTTTTATATGTGAGGATGTTATCTATTCTAAATTTGAGATCATACATCTAAGCACATAATAAGTTATTAAAGTTCAAATTTGACCTTCTAAGCATATTTAAAGGGTTCCCATACATAGCCAATTTTGAAAGAGGTAAATATTGAGTAATATCGATAGTACATGTTGCTCCAAGAAAGTTAGGAACTAGTGAGATAATGATAGGTGTATGATGTTTAATGATTGAGAAAAGGTACAAGATAATGATCCAATGATGAGTGTGTGTTCATACAAATTAATCAAAATGTGAGTTTTTATAGCTAAATACTTAACTAATCTATAGATATTGATGGATCACATTGAGTCAATGTTTCTAGATTGCATGAGATGAGGTCAGCTTTTAGATGTTTAACATTCGGCTTTGGTGGTTTATGCATCAAATTTTAGATAAGATCGACCATGTGAGATTGATCCAAAGTTGAGAGGAAATGAGATGTGAGCATTGTGTTTGAAGCTTAACTTTGACCATTTCAATTAAAATATTTGAATTTAACATAGGGAAAACCATAGATTTGTATTTTAGCCATATCTTTAGATAGACGTCAAATTTGTTGGTGTTATAAAAAAAAGGATGAAGAGTAATCCATGATGAATCTAAGGAATATTATTTAAAGATTTTAAAGTGTGTATAATTAAAGATATTAATATTCCAAGTTGACTATGTGTTCATGCTTATTCTACAAGTGACCTGAGAAGGATGTTTGAGCTTGTGTTGATGTTGTTTTGATGTCTCATGATGACTTAGATATTTGGGAGTATTTTAGACTATATGAGGATTATCTATGTGTATTTTAGAGGTGTGATCAATCTATCTTGAGTATGAACAACTCTTAATAAGTTAATTATATGTTTGGTAATGGTGTTCCTATGTATAAGGTCTCTGTTTGAGTTAATTAAACATATTCAAAGGTGAGAAAAGTTGACTCTAATAATTTGAGGATGTAAAAAGAGACATAAGGAGTGAACCCATGCTTTTTTAAGTGGTCATATCTTCTTAGTTTATTTGATGATGTGATAAATGGGTGAATAGGTATCTATGAGACCTATAAGAGCTACAAGGGCCTTATTAAAAGGCATAGTTGCATAAGGGTGACCTATAGATGTTATGGCTAACCTATGAAGATTGTATTGAGTTATTTCTTCACAAGAGATATTCCTTTTGGGATGATATATGCCTAATGTCTAACCAAGATAGTGCTTATAAAGATTACTCTATAAATAGTGATCAAATATGGTAATTTCTAGACTTTTGTATGAGAAACAAAGGAGAGATTGGAGAGAGGATTGTGTGTGTGTGGTTTTGGAGAGGAGGGGGTATAGTGCCCTAAGGATGAGTTGAATGGTTGATCAATTTAAGGACCATTGGAATGACCTAGAAGTCATAATTCTATTTGTAGAATAGTGCTCTTACATATTGAGTATGAGCTAATGTGAAGAGTGATAAGTAGAGGTCCATTATTAGGTGTCTTAGACATTAGTTTATAGGTAGATGTGTTTATAGGTGTTATTGTGGTAGATTAGTATCAAAGGTATTTTTAACCTCCATTCAAGGTGAAACCTATTAAAAGGTCTTGTTATTGTTGTAGATCAACTAGATAGGTGTGGTAGAACCTTGTGGGATTATAGTCTCACAAAATAGGGATTATAGTTCCTTGATCATTTATAGATGGTATAAATTGATTCTTGTTATTATAGCATAGTAGTCTAATTTTAAGTTCTGGTGGGTTTTATTCCTTAAGAGGGTTTCCCACATATGTCATGTGTTATGTGATTAACCTTGCATTGTCTATCTTGATCATTGTTATGAATGATGTGTGTGATTCATGAATGATTGTGGTATCTAATTAAGTGTTTTTAATGATTAGAATTGAAATTGGATTATTTGGGCTCACTGATTCATCCCCTCTTAGTGATTGTACCTCTAGAAATTGGTATTCTAGTAGGTCCATATAAATTTTAACAAGTTGAAGGTGATCAAAAGTATAATGGTTGGCAAAGATGTTATGGTGTGTCTTCAAGACAATATATTTTATGTTTTATTAGAAGTTAATAATGTGAAGACATAAGTGAAAAATCTAGAGCCAATAGTCAAGAATATACAAGTCATAATGATTAAAGATCTTAATCAAAGGATAGAATAATGTGAAAATAAAGTCATGACTTACTTAGATGTTCTCTTATGCAAGGACAAAAAGTATTTTATCTTCAAAAAAAGGTTTATGAATAAAAATCCATTAAGTGGTAATGGTCAAGAGAAAATAAGATCAAACATGAACAATGTCTTTAATGGGTATTGCTTCTCCTAAAATCAATTTGGCCATAGATATAAGGATTATTCACTCTCTCTAGAGATAAAAAGGGATTTCATATGTTACAACTATAGCCAATAAGGTCACATATCCAAAAACTAAAACACAACCTTTTGTAAAAAGGATATACAATAAAAGAAGCAAAATCCAAGTAGATCACCAAAGGAAGAGTCATTATTTTTTCAAGAAACTTTTCATACTAAAGAGGATGAGAACAAGAGATGGTTTATATATATTGGATGCTCAAATTATATGATAGGAAACAAGAGCAAGTTTATCTCTCTCAAAAGGACCAACCTAGGTGTAGCTAATTTAGTGACAATAAATATGCTAACTTAGTCAGTAAGGTACTGTGAGTTTGGACAATGGCCATACTATAAATAAGAATGTATTATATGTAAAAGGTTTGAAACATAATCTTTTAAGTAATTTCAATGTGTAAGAAAAGAAATGTTGTAATTTTTCATGAAGATGCATGTGAAATAAAAAAGGCAAAATATAGAAAATTAATCTAAAATGTTCATAAAATAGATAACAAGATGTATGTATTCCATAAATCCAAGAAGGAAGAGTGCTTCATAAGTCATTTGGAATAAAATTGGATTTGACATAGAAGGTTAGACATATAAATTTTGATAATATGATAAAAATCAATTCAAAGAGGTTGGGAAGTCATGTGCCTAAGATTTATAATATTCCTCATTCTCTTTGAAAGGCATCTCTTCATGGGAAACAAACTAAAAGAAGATACAAAACCAAGGAATTATCTACTACATAGCCATTGGAGTTGATCCACACTAATCTATGTAGACCTATGAGAATTCAAAGTATTCAAGGTAATAGTTATTTCATTCTTCTCATTGATTATTTTACTAGGATGACTTAGATATTATTTCTTAAAGAAAAATTAGAAGATTTTGAAAAATTTGTGGCATTCAAATCTATTGTGGAAAATGAGTAAGGTTCAAAGATCAAGTGTATGAGATTAGATGGAGGAGATGGGTTTTGGTCTCATAAGTTTGATGATTTATATGATGAGCATGGGTTAAGAAGAAAATATTCTACTACTAGAACACCATAATAGAATGGTGTGGTTGAAATGAAGAATAGGACTATTATTGATATGGGTAAAACCATGATTTAATATGTAAAAATATCATATAGTTATTGGGAAGAGGTAGCCAAGACTTCTGTGAACATCCTAAATGGGTGTCAAATCAAAGTAAATGGTAGTAAGAATCCTTATGATTTATGAAAGAATAGAGTGGCTAATGTCAAGCATTTAAGAGTGTTTGGGAGAAAGTGATTCATCAAAAGAGATGAACATAATCTTGGAAATTTTGATTCAAGATATGATGAGGGCATCTTCTTAGGTTATTATTTTATTATTACTTCATATAGATGCTTCAAAAAGAGTCTTCATAAGATTGTTGAAAGTTCAAATATAAGGGTAGATGAGACAAGTAGAGTACAAAAGCCAAAATTATAGGTAAATCAATCAATTTATAATGTTGTTTCAAACAATGATGAGTTATCTATTCAAATAGATGATGAATATGAAGATGAGGAAGAAAGATAAGATACTAAAGCTCCATCTAAAAAAGTTTATAAAGATCATCCAATCTCTCAAATTATTGGAACTGTTGGTGCAAGGTTGTAGACTAGAATGAAAATTTTGATCAATCAAAATCAATAAGACTCAGATCAGTTATCCATTATTAAATTCAAAACATTTATGGAAGCTAGTAAATATGAAAGTTAGAATGGTTCAATCAATGAAGAAATTGATAAAATATAAAGGAATGAAACATGGGACTTAGTTCCTATAACAAAAGATAAAAATGTGATAGGTACAAAATAGGTTTTCAAAAACAAGATGAATCAAAAAGGAGAAGTCACAATAAACAAGGCTAGATTGGTGTGTAAAGGATGTTCTCAAGTTGAAGGAATATATTTTGATGATATTTTTTCTCTTGTGGCAAGGATGGAATCAATTAGATTCTTTTTGGCATATGCATGTTTTAAAAGTTGTAAGGTATATCAAATGGATGTGAAATATACAATCTTGAATGGAAACTTAGAATAAGTCTACATTGAGTTACTTGAAGAATACTTCATGTTAAATAATCAAGATTTTGTGTGTAAATCAAAGAAGGATTTTTATGATCTAAAATAAGCTCCTAGAGCTTGGTATGATAGGATAGATAAGTATCTTTGGAGTCAAGGTTTTAAAAGAGGGATATTTCATAGAAATTTGTACATTAAGACTAAAGGTAATAATCAATTGATAGTTATTGTATATGTTGATGACATAATTTTTTGATCTATTAACAATTAAATAAGTATAAAATTTATAGATACTATGAAGACTGAGTTTGAAATGTCAATGTTGGGAGAATTGTCTTACTTTTTAGGATTACATATTAATCAAATTAATGCAGGGATTTCCATTTCTCAAGATAAATACATCAAGGATATGATAAGGAAGTTTTACATGATGGATTTTAAACCAATGGGTACTCTAATGATCATAGGATGCACTATAAGTAAACTAGATGACTCACTCAAAGTTGATCAGACTTTGTATAGATCCATGATTAGAAGTCTTTTATACTCTACTATGTCTAGGCTTGACATCATGCAAGCAGTAGGTATTATAAGAAGGTTTCGAGTTGATCCTACAGAATCTCACTTGAAATTAGTCAAAAAGATCTTGAGATATCTCAAAACCACCATAGACTATGGTTTATGGTATTTTAGGATTAAAGAATTCTCTTTAAAATCATATACTGATGCTAATTGGGCAAGATGTGGACTATAGGAGTACCAGTGGTGGGGTCTCCTTCATGAGAGAATTTTTGGTGTCTTAGCTAAGTAAAAAACAAGCCTTAGTGTCTCTATCAACTATATAAGTTGAGTACATAGCAGCTACCTCTTGTTGCACACAAGTCATGTGTTTGAAACAAACTTTGGAGGATTACAAGGTAAGACAAAATGGAACTTCTCCTATTTATTGTGATAATACTAGTGCAATTACTATCTCAAAGAATTTTGTTATGCACTCAAAAACTAAACACATTACTGTTAGATTCCTTTTTTGATAGAAAAAGTGATTAATCAATGTGTCATGTTGGATCATGTTCCTACAAAAGAACATCTTGTAGATATTATTGACTAAACCATTGTCAAAAGATACTTTTGAGTATCTGAGACAAATATTTGGTGTCATATATTTCTCTATGATTAATAAAAGGTATTTAGCTAAAGGGGAGAAACATGTTAATGATATTTATCCATAGGTTTGAGAAGGAGCTATAGTACAGGGTAAAAATGGGTGTTTTTAGGTTAATTAAGAGCAGGTTTCCTATTTGGTGAGTGTCATGAAGTTATGATTGGTCTCCTTGTAGTAGCTTGAGAGAGGAGGCTAGTTTGCATGTATGATGGTTATTCATGGTGTGTATAGATCTAAATATGCTAAATATGTGAAATGGATTAGAAATATTGGGGGGGGGGGGGTCACTCTCAAACATTTCATGGTGAGTTCCCTCAGATTCTAGTTCTTTTGTGTGTTCTATACTCATTGGTTGCAGTGTTTGATTGAAGAGAATGATGGCGTGGAATAAAAGGATGTTATCAAGGAAAACTAAAGTTGGCTCAAGGTAAGGTGGATTTTAAATCATATTTATAAAATGTTCCTTTCATATTTGATATTATTTTCAAGTCCTTAGGATCAGTTGGTGCCCACTTTGTCATTGTGTCAAAGGGGGGAAAAGTTCTTGTTGTGGGAGTGCTTGAATAGAGAGAAGGTGAGCAGTATATTACTATATATGATTATTTTTGACATCAATGACAAAGGGGGAGATTATTGGAGAGTTTTTATTGATGTTATAGTGATATCCTAGAGGTGTCCTAGTGAGTAGATGAAGTTCATTGATAGTCTATGTGATAATGACAAAGTGTGCAATGTATTTCTATTTTATGCTTGAAGTATGATTAGTTGATCTTCTATTTTGGCATAGTTAGGGAGGATTAGGGATAAGTATGGTGATTTTATCATGTGTAAGGGGTCATATCATAAGTCAATAATGATTTGAGAGATTATGTGCATGAGTGGTATTCATCCAGTTTTTCATTGTGTTCATCTAGACATTTTGGTCTAGTGGAAGAAAATCTGATTAGGCAGTTTAATGATGTCACCATTGCCATGTGTGGATGAGTTAGGGGGAGTTGGTAATATGGTTATGATCAAATTAGTCCCTAGTTGTTATGCATCAAATCTCAAGTCATGCATTAAAGTGTGATCAAATATATGAGTGTGTAAATTTGGATTCTCAATTAGTATTCATTGTTTTCCCATTCTTAGCCAAATTTTCAAAGTGGCAAGAAGAGCTGAGTGAGCATTTTGATGATGGTATATCTTGTATGTGTGGATGTTTTATGAGAAGTTGATAATATGGGTTTGTTCATTTAAATACCTAGTTGATTTGTTCTAAATTTTAGGTCAAAGTTGGGCTCCCATGTAGTATGCTTATGTTTTTCCATACTTAGCTAAATTTGCATCTCACAAGAAAAGCTAAGTAGGTATTTTTATGGTGTTATATCTTGCATATGTGAAGGTGTCAAGAGAAAATAACCATATGGGTTTGTTAAATTTTGAGCTTAGTTTATTTTTCATGAATTTCATATCATACACTAAAGCATGAAAAAAATTAGGTATGCACAAGTTAGCCTCTCAGGTAGGTTTTGACATGGTTGGCTCTATGACTAAAGATTTCAAGAAGGCATTTTAATGACATTATATCTCACATGCACTAGGGTTTGAGGAGTTATTTGTTATATGGTTAGTTTTCCTATGTGAAGAGATAATCTAGTCCAAATTTTAAATCATGAATATAAGCATAAAATAAGTTATTAAAGTCCAAATTTGGCCTTCCAAGCATATTGAAAATATTCCCATAGTTAATTTTGAAAGAGGTAAAGATCGAACAAGATCGAAGGTGCACATTGCTCCAATAATTCAAGAAGTAGTAAGATGAATAAAGGTGTATGATGTTTAATGATTAAGCAAAGTTATAAGATAAAGAGCTAATAGGGAGTGGGTATTCATACACATTGATTTAATGGTGATTGTTGATTGCTAAAGACTTGACTGATCCATAGAGATTAACAAAGCATATTGAGTTAAAGTTTCCAAATTGCACAAGATGAGGTCAACTATAAAATTTTTAATGTTTGTATTTGGTATTATATGATTTAAAGTTAAAAAGAGATTGAGTGTGCAATATTGATCCAAAGATGAGAGGACATGATATGCAAACATTGAGTTCAAAGGCTAACTATGACCGTTGTCAATCAAATATTTGAATTTAAAATAAGAAAAAACTGCAACTTTGTATTTTGTCCATATATTTCAATAGAAATTGAATTTTTTGATGCTATAAAAATTAGAGGTGAATAGTACTCTATAGAACATCTAATGAACTAGATTTGAAGATTTGGAAGTGTGTATAGTCAAAGATATTAATGTTCCAAGTTGATTGTGTGTTCATGCTTATTCTGCAAGTGACATGAGAAGGATGTTTTAGTTTCTGTTGATGTTGTTTTGATGTCTCATGATGACTTAGCTATTTGGGAGTGTTCTAGACTCCATGAGGATGATATAAGTTTATTTTGGAGATGTGATCAATCTATCTTGAGTATAAAAAATTATTAAAAAGTTGAATGTATGTCTTGTAATGGTGTTCCTATGTATAAGGTCTCTATTTGATTTAATTAAGCATATGAAAAGGTGAGAAAAGTTGTCTATGATCATTTAAGGCTGTCAAATGGGACATAAGGAGTGGATCCATGAATTTTAAAGTTGTCTTATGTTCCTAGTTTGTTTGATGTTGTGATAAATGGGTGAATAGGTCTCCATGATAACTATAAAAGCTATAAGGGCCTTATTAAAAGGTGTAGCTACTTGAGAGTGACCTACAGATGTTATGGCCAAACTTTGAATATTATATTGAGATGTGTATTCATATGAGAGATACATTAAGGGCTAATTCATGCCTAATGGCGTACCAAGATAATGCTTATCAAGATTTCTCTATAAATAGTGAAATCAAAGATGGTGATTTCTAGACTTTAATGGGAGAGACAAAGGAGATATTGGAGAGAGGTTTGTGTGTGTCTTTTGTGGAGAGAAGGAGATGGTAGAGTGACCTGAAGATGATATAAAGAGTAGATCAATTTGAAGACTATTTTTATGACCTATATGTGATAATTATGTTGGAATAATACTTCTCTCATAGATTTAGTGTGAGCAAAGGTGAAGAGTGATAAGCAAAGGTCCATCATCAGGTGTTGTAGACATCAATTCAAAGGTGGATGAGTTCATAGGTGTTTTCATGATATCTCAACATCTAAGGTGGTTATAACCTCCTTTCAAGGTGAAACCTACTTAAAGGTCTAGTTTTTATTGTAGCTCAACTAAATAGGTGTGGTAGCACCTTGTGGGATGTAGTCTCACTAAATAAGGATTGTAGTTCCTTGATCATTTCTAGATGCTCTAAATTGGTTCTTGTTATTATAAAATAGTAGTCTAATTATAGGTTCTAGTGGGTTTTATCCCCCTAGAGGGTTTCCCATATATGTCATGTGTTTGTGATTGATCTTGCATTGTCTCTCTTCCTCATTGATATGAATGATGTGTGTGCTTCATCAATGCTTTTGGTATATAATTAAGTGTTTGTAAAGATCAGAATTGAAATTGGATTATTTTGGCTCATTGATTCAACCCCCTCTCAGTGATTGTTCCTCTAATAGATTAAATTTAGTATGTTTCATGAAATTATTAAAAGTTTATTTTATGTCTTTGATTTTATCATTTATTTTTGTATGGTTCATCATTGATATTATGATTGTAAACCTAGAGATTCTATGCACTTAAAAGCTCGAGAGTATTCACCCTTATAAGTCACTATTTTTTGTATTCAACACACACAACTCTAGATTTTATTTGAAAAGTGGGGACCCCCTTTGTTTTTAAAAGGCTTATGTATTATTTGGGCTATGCATGTAATTTTTGTTAGACTTACTATTTGTAGAAACTTGATGTTTTGGACATTAAATCAATTTTAGTACACCTATTTTCCATTAGGACTTATTGAAACTAATATATTAATGGAAATTTTGTAAGTTTACTATGTATGATAGGTATTTGTGTTTCCTTATTCGGGTCCTTTTATTTAGAGTTATTTTCATTCAAATCATTTTATTTGGCATTATGAGCACTTAGGAAGATTTTTGGTCTTTTAAATTTTGGTCTTCGTGAACTTTTAGTTGCAAATTTTATTTTGGGTTTTATCCTCAATGATAGATTTTCAATCGACAACTTTCATTTGGATTATTTTGTTCTACACTTATTATATGACAACTTTACTTTGGAAGCTTTAGTTTTTAAAAAAAAAAATTGGTCTTTGGAAGGTTTTGGTCTTCAGGACATTTATCTTCAATAGATTTCATTTGATTCAATCGGTAACTTTATCCTTGACCAAATATTCCTAGATAAAAATATCCCCAAAGAACACTTGTTTTTTAGGATCTTTGACAACTTTCATTCAGAAGGTTTTGGTCAAGAACCTTTTCTTCAGTGGCTTTTGGACAAATCTTATTGAAAAATATTTTCTAAGAACATTTTGCTCTTTAGGGTATTTAATTAAAAACCTTGGGCTCACCATATCACATAATTTGACCGAAATAAAAAGGTTGACCACCCTGATTAAACCATATAGTGACAAGTGTCAAAAGAAGTAGCGCTATGGCACCCTGCATGAGTAAGCATCCTATGTGGCATGCCCACTAGGCATAGGTGGTCAAGTTTAAATTGAATGAAGGTGACAAAATCATAGATGTTTGTGATTAATGGAACATGAACTAGAAAGATTTAATAAATCTATAACATCAATTCCCTAACCAATTTCACCTCATTTGATTTTCAAGAGCTCAACTACACATATCCATCTATAACTTCAAAAGTGCTAGATGAATCTTAAACAAGTTGTGATTTGTGTAATAGAGTTTCAGACCACCATTTTCAAGAATTTGAATCACGCCAACATCAACCAAGAGCAATGACATCTTCATCCAGGTCATATAAGGGAGCTCTACCACCATCTAGGTTCTCCATTAATGACTCCAAAAAATACCTAGACATGGTTTTTGATGCAACAATGTTGGATGGTCTCTATGACAATTACTTATATCCATGTGGGGTCATAGAGAATATTGATCCATTTACATGTAATGAGTACATATCAATAAAATAGAATCAATTGATAGTTAACTTACTATCATTCAAATACCATATACTACATTATATAGCTGCCAAGCCAAAATTTATATTATGCATTGACTTGTTGTGAGAATTATTCTTCAAACGGAGAGTCTTAATAATTAGATATATACACTATATCACTAAAAAAATAATCCTTCAATACATCTTAGGTGATGCATTCATGATGTATTTATGTTTTCCCATTCTAGACACTACATTTGACTTTCACATAGTGGTTACTTGGAAGAAAAATAATAATGTGGGATAAACAATGGGGAAATGGCTTCTCTCAAGTGAGACTTTCAAATTCAAGTAAAATTCAAATAACCTTGTCCCCATCACTAATTTTAGGATGGGAATTCATATTGGGATGGCATTATTAAATTGACTCTTTGGTTACACAAGCATTCATTTTTTGCATTTAGAATGGATGCCCTTGCTTGACCTATTCATCACTTTAGAGAACACTTATGCATTGGGGGAGGTTATTAGTGCCCACCTTCATGAACATATACTATAAAAGGATAAGAGGTCCCAAGGAGGTAAATTTTACATGATGTCATATCTTTTGTATGTAGTCATAGGGACAATTTATAGACATTATGGGGATTTAAGGGAATCCCAACCCTGACTACATCAAGAATAGAATACGTGACTACTATTATTTTGTTCACATATATGCCTATGTGTGAAATATTATTATAATTATAGAGGATATGTATCCTCAATTTTAGATGTCAATTCATGGCCATCCTCTAGTTAAGGTAGCAAAGAGCATTACCAATATGTTCATGAATTTAGGTGAATATTGGCTATACCTAGATTATATAGTTATCATGGTTGTTGGAAATAAGGTAGACCATATTTGGCTCCCCAAATTTGTCCCATAAAAATTTATCAAGAGATTTATTTCCAAATATGGAATGGTATAGACAAAGACTTGACAAAGAGTAAGAAAAGTACTTTCCATGGATCACATATCACTATTGGGAGGATGTGATATACATACAAAACACATTTCAAAGAGTTTAGGAATCCATGGAAGTCTTATATCTTAGCCACTCAACCCCACATGCATTGGGAACCCATGAGAAAGTGAAACAAAAGGTTCACAATCCCAACATCCCATACCAGCATGAACCTTTTGACTATGACTTATTGTTCCTTAATGAAAAATATTATGAAGAATTAAAGGAAAGGGATGAGACTCATGGCCTATGTGAATATGTAATATAAGTAGATCACTCCTTTACACTTGGCCAAGTCAAATTGAGGATACCACCAGTAGTAGGATGGAGATCATCTAATTTATAGAGTGGCAGACTTTTTCAACAATCACATGCTGAAATCCAAGACCTCATAAATCAACCTTATATGATGTCATATAAATAATATTAAAGTCAAATATTAATGGAAACATCAACTACTAAAGAGAATTAGGAAGATCAAGTGGTAGGAGAAACATTAGTCCTCAACAAGGGCAAGAACATACTCATCAAGTTCAAGCATCTACTATTGAATTAATTAAGGTCAAACATAACTAGTATAATAACTAATTTAGGATAAGGGTAACACTATTAGGGAAGAAGTGGAGATTATTTTACTATACTCCTTTGATGAGGAGGAGATTACACCTACTATGGTAGCCTCAATGGCCATAACGTCTAGTATGACTCTTCCCTCTCCTACCTAACAAGTTATTGCTCCTCAAGATAAGAGGAAAATAATTTACTATCAAATAAAATCCAAATCAAAGAGGCCATAGACTCCATCTATGGAGGTAACAAGTGGAGAGGCACAACCTTCAATTGAAGGTGAGACAAGCCATGAAGTGATGAAGAGGAGCTTTAGTAAGCTAAAGTACTGAGATTTCAAGGATTAAAAGTAAAGGCACACCTTAATGATGACCAATCTTGTAATGGTGGCATATCCACTAATCCCCTAGTCCTTTCTCTTCTTATGTCATTACCAATTTTAATTTTCTCTACCTTTACTCCTATGTCAACATTACCTACTATGCATGTTTTCATTATGACAACCACTTATCCAAACTCTACTCCTTCAATCTCCACCTTTATTTCCATAATCACCATCTGACCCATCACTTAATGTGTATCCTATTCTACTCAACTAGGTTCACCACTTATTTCATCACGAGTAGTACAAACTAAATTAGTAGTGGCAAAAAAAGTATCCCCCAAGAATAAATCTATCTAGATTGTTCATCCCATGCGACATTTATGGAATACATAATGGTTTGAGATAATTTGGCTTTCAATTCCTAAGATAACCACTAAGCTTGAGCCTAAGACTAAAAAGGATATGCAAATAAAATCCCAACCATTGGATCCATCAAAGCTGACTCTTCCATATTGGGCCAAAGAGTTAGGAGCATTGGCTTTAAGAGGCCAAATTTTAAGATCACTGAACTACCCACTGTGAGATTTCTATTTGATAAAGAAACAACCTTAATGAAATGGGTAAGAAAGATGAAGATAGAAGATAATAGTGGTAGAGGCCTAATTTTAAAATAAAGAAAAGTAATTTACTCTATTTTGAAAAGATAAGGTAGAAATAAGGGTCAGTCCCCCTAAATTTAGGACCTTAAATCTTACATAAAGACCCACATTGAAGCAATATTGGCCATTCACGAGGGAATATATCAATCTATAAAAGAATTAGAAGAGATGGAGACTCTTAGAGAGTAGTAATAAGTAATCTATATTCCTTCCAACATAGTGTAAGATGTAAAATATAAGACATTAAGATTATATGAAATTTTAGACACCAATTATTATTTGAGAGTCCAATTGGCTCCACATTTAACTATAATAACAAAATCATTTAAACTTATCAAAGAAGATAAGAAAATATTAAACTTCTTGGTGTTATATACTCCTAATAATGAATTCAACCACCTAAATTTGATGACCCCTTTAGAGGCAACCAATGCATTGAATATAGTTATCATAATGAGTCAATAATCATAGGATTGGGTAAGTGTTGTTGATGATTTATTTACTAAGCTCATAGAACAAGATATTAATATAGTATATATTTTGGATGAGCTAGAATTGATAGGAGCATGAGATAACATGAGGAAGCTAGTAGCATGGACTATTTTTAACCAAATGATACAATAAGCTTCATACAATTTTAATCAAAGTTTACAAGGATTGGCATTAGAGGATATTGAATCAAATATAAGTTTAGTGATTAAAAATCAACTTAGGTGTAAATTTTTTAAGTAGGCTTTTGATCTACTAAAATAGAGCATGAAAGGCTAGTAGAATAGGTAGATAGGGTAACCATACCTCCTCTCCTTGATATCAACGTAATACATGCACAACATACCAAAGTATATAAATATTATCAAGTGTTTGATGCCAATAATAAATTAACCTCAACAGCACCTACTAGTTCCTCAGCTCATACTCCACCTAATCTTCTAGTTACAACATCACCGTCAACTTTATTCCCTCCTAACTTAGTAAGTACATCAATTCCACCTCTCAATAAAAATATAATTATAAATCTAGTTCAAATTATGAGTTGTTCCCCAAATGTTAATTTAGTTTCCAAGTGCTTTTTAACAATAAGTTCAACTCTAGTCACTATCTCAGCTCTAGTTACAATATTAGTTCCAACAACAACCTTGAAAAGTGTCAAATAAGAGCTAAGTCAGCCTTAGTCAAAGGATAATTTTGTATAATTTTATATGTAGTGATTATTCACAACTAGCTAAGTATTATTACATCCATGTTTTAATTAAATAAATTATTTTCTATCATGCACACATTACATGTTTGATTTAATCTATAAGTTATAACATGTAGTTTTGTATAGAACTAGAACATATGTTCTGGTTATTCTCATATAATCCAAAGTTTTACTATAATTGGATGATAAGGAAACCCCTTTTCCAAGTCCTTTAAATACATGTAATACCCTCTTTTCAAAGTGTCTAAGTTTTTTTTTATCAATATACATGAATAGATCAAGAGATTAATTATCATGCAACTATGTTTATTCTTTCTTCTTCCTTTTCTATGTTAATGAAATTTAGTTTCTTTGCCTATATCAATTCAATAATTCTAAAGTGTGCTAATGCTATGGATGAATTTGATTGTTTTGATTAATGAATATTAGTTTTAAATGTGCAACAATAATTTAGTATTAGTAAAATTCATTGGTTCAGGAATTTAGTATAGATTAAGTTGATAATTCTAGGTGTGTAGAGGTATTCCCTTTGGTATAGTAATATGAGAGTGAGCTATAAATACTCTAGATGAATTTATAGTTTGATATGAAACCCCTTTGATAAGGGTATGTAAAACCAACCCTAAGGAGATAAATATTTATTTGATATCAACAATATTCATATACTTGTTTTCCTACATTGTTAACCATGCCTATTCGTGAGTATGCAATAGATGCAAGTAACAAACACTTATCTTGAAGAAACTTGTCCACCAAAGAAACAATCTTAGAAGTGACATTTTAGGAGCACAAAGTTTTATTTTTTATCTTACCCTTTTTTCTCCTTTTTTAAATTTTCTTTGAGATCTACCCACCATAGAGTAATTATCCACCCATCTAATTCACTTAGTGGTTACTTTCTATTAAATTTCACACATCCATCCACAAACCTTCCTAACAACCCACAAGCTTAGCTTGTTATTCCATCACCTAGTTATTTAAACCTCATTCCTTCAACTCTTGCCTTGGAGTGGATCCTCATTCTATGTAGATCCCAAAACATTATAGGATACATAATTTAAATTTTTATGGTGTACATAACATCCACATCAACACATTTATATGAGAGATGGATTATTGAATCTGACTAGTCAAGTGATATCAAAGAAGTGTATGGAGAGCTATTTAGTATTGATTTTCTAGACAATTTGGAGTGTCTTCAAGTTAAAATTGATACAAGATAGAGAGATGAAGCATGGGAACATGTTTGTTCTCAATGGTATATGTAGGTTGAGGCTCATTTTTAGCTAGTGGAGGAAAGAGAGATGTCACATGAACAAGTAAATTATGGTGAAGGTTTTGAGAAACTAGAGCTTGATATGGATCAATCTTATAACATTGTGATGGATGAGAAAGTGTAGTTTATTTTGATATCAACCATATTATGTGTGAAGGAACCTAGTGTTACATGAATGGAGAGTAAGTTTCTTGAGCTTACCAATTGGAAGAAGTAGGTTATAATGTGTATGGAATCCCAAGCATGTGAAATTAAGCTCATGTTGAAGATAAGATGGAAATATTTCTTTCTATAGTAATGTAAAAAATAAAGTATGAGAAGGTATGGAATTTCCTTGACATGATATTAGATTACATGGGCTATCACTTAGATGCCCAATTGTATGTTGATTCAATTGTGATGTTATTAATAGTGTTTGATAAGATTATAGACATGAGTAAGAAGCTACAAATGGTGTTTTGTGATGTTGTGAGTAATGAAATGTTTCCTCCATGTAGTTTCTTATGTATGGACAACCCCTTCATGTTCTATATTCATTATTGAATTCATGCACTTATAATACTCCTTTCCTTTGATAGGTGTTTCTAGAGTTGTCTATTCCCACTTATTGTACATTCTTTGGTCAAAATACTCCTATTTATATTCTATTATAAAAATCCCCAAATAGATCAAATATTCAAAAAAATTCCTAAAATAGTTGAGATATTCTAAAAATTCTTATATAATTACATGATTTAGTTTACCCATGTTGATAATATGATGATATTATTAATGGTTTAACTCATTCAATCATGCAAAGGATATAAAATTTTAACACTAGAAAGTACACACAATAATAATATTTCTATCTAATTAATTCATTCAGGGATATTATACACACATATATAGGAGAATATTTCCTATAACTTCTCCCCAATATTCTCTCTTGAAATCCCTATATTTAATCACATTATATATTTTTATAACAATATAAACAATATATCTCAGTATATGTATTCTAACATAATATTATTATATATAACAATATTCTGATTTACTAATTACTAACATGTTACTTATTTACCTTATGGGAAATATCAACTCTAGTTTTTACTATCTTGTAAATACCTATTTTCACCCAATCTGAAAACTATTCCAAACATTCCCCCCATATTTTTTACATGGTATAATATATCTATAATTCTAATTGTAGCATGCTCTACCTCCATGTGATCATGATATTCATACATGTGCCATCACACATCTCTTCTTCACACTCATCTGCAATTGGTTTTCATAGGTTCACCAATAACCTTCCAAAATGGTTTACATAGGTTCAACAATAACCTTATAGAATGGTTTTCTTAGGTTTACCACTAAACTTACATAATGGTTTTCTTAGGTTCACCACTAACCTTACAACATGATTTTACCAGGTTTACCACTAAGCTTTCATCATGATTGATACAATGTTATTTAAGATCAACATTCTCTAATGTAAATACAAAAGGATTACATGGGAATATCATTCACACATGAATAGGTATATGCTTTGGATCTAATTTTCAACACACATTCTGAAATAGAAATGTAACTACCATATTGAAATAACCTAAATCCACATAATGCAGAAATGAAATACACACTACATAAAGTCATTAAAACATGATGCAGCGTCATCATTGGTGACTAACGAGAGGTAATTGAAAGACCTCCTTCCTTCATATATCTGCCAACCTCTAGTATATGCTACTTTACTCAAGTTTTGGTGAATTCAATGATATCTTTAGTTATGTTAGAAATGACATCTTTAGCCAGTTCTCATGGCAAAATAAGGCATACAACTATTTGGATTTCTCTAGATGTAATCAATGATTTTTTATTGTGATGAGCAAGCTTAGATGCCTCTTGAGCCAATTTATCAAATATATCATTAATAAAATAATTTATTATATGCATAAATTTGATAGAAATATCAAGATCCAGGTGCACCTATTTTAGCACCTTAAATATATAGATTTTATAGGTTTCTTAAATTTTTTATCTTTTTCTTCTTCTTTTTGTCTTTTCTTTTAATCATTTTATCCATTATGACCCTAGACTAGATAGGACATGGGTTTCCGCTGATAATGTGTCTATACAAACAATATGAAAATATTTTCCTAATAATCACTTAAATAATAACTCAAAAAATGAAATGACTCTTACAAAAATTAATTATAATAATTCATCAAAAAATTTCAACTTAACTCTTATAAATCCATATATGATATATTCAAACTCAAAACACATATACTTAGGTTTTTCAAACCGAAAATGACAAAGGCACTTTAAAAATTTGACCTATAAAGCCTAAAACTAAATAAGGTACTTCAATGAATCTACCCAATACTAATCAACTAATAACAAATATAAATTTACACAGACTTATAAAAATAAAAGACTCCTAAATAAATTAAAATTGACCACCTTAAAAAAAATGGATTGAATAAAATGTCAATCTTACTTTATTGACTCAACTTCAAAACCTAAACTTGGATGAAGCTTAATATATAAAAATACAAAAGAATAAACTAAAACCTTTGACTTAACTTTTAACAGTGCTCATGTAAAATTTATAGAAATGGTTAACTCTTACAGAAAGGCATGAAGCACGAATAGGTAACAACTAATACAACATACTTCCAAAGCTTAGCACCAAGATTCAGCATGATAAATGGTAGAATTTGGATGGCATTCAATCTAGGATGCTGATGGAACATTCACAAATGATGGGTAGCTTCAAATCTTAGCTCAATGAACTGGATCTTCTAGTTTTGATATTTTTCTATGACTGAATCAAACTATAGATGTGAATTTGATGTCGATTCTATGAAGCTCTCCTTTAATACATATCGATAAGTGAAATGATTCTCTTATAGGACTGATTATTTCATGTGATAATAAAATTTGAGTGCTTCTTCATACACTAATTTTAACATATTTTTTTATAATAACATTTCAAAGATAAACATTACTCAACTTTAAATGTATGTTATCAAATAGTAGAGGGATAGTGGGTAAATCTTCATAGATGGTGTACATGTTTATCACATAAATGTGATCATATGAATCCTTTACCTCTATTCACCATTCATCCATATGGCTATGTTGTTGGTGTCAGGTCTGATCAATAGTCAAATTTAAATAGCTTTACATAGAATTTTGAATACATATCCACACTCTTTAGCAAAAGAACATTACAAAAATTTAGACGCCACATGGTGACATTATGGAGTTTGTATCACAAATGAGAATGTATAACAAATAAAGTTTTTCCTACATGAAGAAATGAATAACAACTAGTGCCTCATCTTTCACATTACCTCTTCACCGAAATGCCATCATAGGATAATGTCCATGCTCTGATACCAGTATTGATAATCTAATGAGATTATCAATAGTTCAACTCATTCAATTTGTAAAGGATAAAAATGTCAAAAACCAAAAAGTACACACAATAATAATATTTATATCTAATTAATTCATTCTTGGATATTACACACACATACATATAGGTGAATATTTCCTATAACTTCTCCCCAATATTCTCTCTGGAAATCCCTCTAATTAAACACATAATATATTGTTATAAGAATATAAACAATATCTCTCTCTCTCTCTCTCTCTCTCTATATATATATATATATATATATATATATATATATATACATATATATATATATATATATATATATATACATACATATATATATATACACACACATATATATATATATACATATATACATATATATATATATATATATATATTCTAACATAATATTTCTATATATAACAATATTTTGATTTACTAATTACCAACCTACTACTTATTTACCTCATGATAAATATCAACTCTTGTTTTTACTATCCTATAAATACCTTTTTTCACCTAATGTGAAAACTATTCCTAACACCCCATCTATGCCCATCTCTAATGTCATGTAATCAGCTAGTTTTCATCATATTACTCAACTTGGATTTCCAATTACTTGTAGTCATATGGCACATGTTTAATTAAATCATAGGGGTTTTCATCTCCTCATGAGTATGACATCTCAAAAAGTGTGACAAACTTTCCACACTCTCATTGTTTTGTGAGTTAAATCTTATGCTCTCACCATTTTTGGATTTAAATCTTATGCTCTCACCATTTTGTGAGTTATATTTCATTCTCTTTCCATTTTATGAGTTTAATTACTTAGTCTCACATTGTTTATTTTATTGTCCCTAATCATACTTATCATTTTTTTGTGCTTAATTTCTATTCAAACTACAATGTCTTGAGATCCAATTGGACTATGTAAAAAACACTCAATTCTCTAAGGTCAGCTTGGCCATCCCTTATCCCATGCTTTCAAAAATTTATGAGCATATCCCTTGTCATTTTTTTGATCTTGTCCCTTATACACTCTCACTATTTTACAACTACTTTTGTATTTTTATTTCACAATATGTCTTATTAACTTGTCATCATTTTATTCTTTCCCAAATCCCTAGGAGAACTACATTTGGCCTAAATTTCATGGGACTATATAGGTAGCATCTACTTGCATGTAATTGTTGTCTCCAAATCTTGCACCCTAGAAGGGAGTGTTCAATCCACTTCCATATTTGGGCAATGTTCAAACATTTCCAAATATGTGGTTATACCTATAGAGGAAATGAACTTGTAGACACCAAAATTATGTCACACACATGTGCATAATTCCTTGTGTCGAAACCCCCCTAAACCCATTTTAATAATAAAAAATAATCTCTTTAACCCATACTTTTACCCCTCACACATTTAATTAATTTAAAATACTTAATTAATTTAATTGAAAGCTCCTATTGCCACCTTACGTGGCCATCTCTCCCTTTGACTAATTCTCCCCTGATGAGTCACCTCAAGACCTAGTCCCCTCATCCTAACTACCCAGGACTTATTCCCACTTCCAAACTAAATTACTAAACAACTACTTCCTTCTTAACCTTCTATTTTTACCATTTTGTAATACGTGTCACACATGGCCAACTAAACAATAGAAAATAGGCCAAGAATAGAATAGTTTACCTATTATAGGGCCATTGACATCAGTTAACACATGGCTGACGTGAGTGAGATACCTACCAACATCAGTGGGATCACTAATGTCAATAATATAAGCCAAACTCCAACCTATAGTTTAGATCAGTAGAAATTAAGAAAATCAATTATTACTCTCATTCAAGCTCTCAACATTCTATTTTTGACATCTAGGCTTATAATCACCCTATGTAAGTCAATCACCATTAGCAACTAATCTCTTTAGGACCAACAACATCCACTTGTTCTCTCTATTTAGGCATTCATGTTTAGACTCCCAAACAAAAACCATCAACCTGGAACTTATCATTTAATGACCACCACAACTAAGTATATCACTGATACTATAGGTTATTTAAATATTTATTCTTCTATTTCTTTATATCTACTATGCACTATTTTATGCACCTCTGATCGTACTACCGTGAGGGAGTTACAAAGATTCCTTTCTTGTTTCCACTTACATGCATACCAAACCTCTAACTAGAATTAACCAAGTCATAAACTCTATCTCCTAACTCCCTTAACCTCTTTGACCTGAGCCAAACTATTTCCTAGACTTGAAAAATCCTTCTGCAACCTCTAAGAAAATTATTAACCCTAATAAATTTAGTAACCTAATTGACATCAGTCACCTCCCTACTAACTTTAATAGATTAACTAATATTAGTTACACTCCTATAGATGTCAACAATTGTGAATTTCCTAACCTCTTCAAAACCTACCTAGACAACTTATAAAATACCAACAAAACACCACACCTACACTCTGTCACTCTCTGCTATGAATAAATTTCTAAAAATAGTAATTTTATATCTCTTTTACTCTCTATTTACCTCTATTTCAGCTATTTATTATTATTTTTCCTCTCAAAAGTGGACTGCCATCTCTAGCAAAGTTTCACACTTCCTAGAACAAGCATTTAGCTTGGTAGCCCACTCATTTATCTGTTAACAAACATCTTATGGTAGTGTTTACTTATCTACATGTAGTCCTCCCTAGCCAAAGATGAGTCTTACAACATCTATATACAGTGTGCAAAACAAATTTGGGTTCATTTTAATCACTTATCCCCATCCTTCTCTTTGTTTTCCTTTAAACTTAAAATAGACAAAATTTAGTGAAACATTTTTATCTTGCCCGGTGGGACCCTAGAGTGTTTCTTAGGTTCATTTCTTGATTTAAAAATTTATATAGGTGCACTATAGTGAAATTTCATTTCTTTCACTTATGCCTCCTCTTTTCTCTTAAAAATAGAAAATGCAATATCTTATTTCTCTGTTTAAAATGCATTAAAAATAAATATTCTTTATTTTCTCCTTGCCTCTAAAAATAATTTGTCATTTTCTTTTACAAAAAAAAAATGAAAATCCCTTCTTTACTTCCTCTTGCATGCACATTATAATATTGAAATTCATATTCTATTCTTATTTCGTCTCTATTTTAATTAGAATCTCAACATTCAAGATTTGGGTTTAAAATTTACTATTTTTCATAGTTTTCTTGTTGCATATTAACTCACCTAGTTAATTACAATCATTTTGAATAAATTATAGTACACTTATGTTACACAACCAAATCACATTCACATAAACCAACATCATAACTCACCTGAGAAAATGCCCATCAGGATTTCATCACTTGATGGATCACCTTACCCTAGCCAACTATCCTACTTGGATTTCACCACAAAGGGGAGAACCCACTCTATTCTCTGGTGGAGTATAATCTCTTGACAGAAGGTATAATTTGGCTAAGTGGCATGGCTCAGCTCCAAGTTTATGAAGTGTGGAGAGAAATGTCCTATAACAAGCCACGTACTTGGTCTAACATATATTCCCTCTTGAGTACCAAAATAAACCTGAAACAAGATCTAGATTACTTTTTAGTACCTTCGATAACCAAATTCTCTTCTCAGTATCTGATTAAGGCATAAGCTAACATGAGACTAAAATTAATCTCTAGCACTTAATAGTTGCTAGCTACATATTCTTTTTCTCCTTTTCAATTTCCTTCTATATTTTTGAGCTGGTAAGGATGATTTTCTATTGATTCAAAAAATCAATACTATTTCTAAAACATAGTCTGTATAATCTATTATCATAGTTTTTTAAGTGTTATTCCCTCTTACATAGACTTTTTACATCAATCATTTAACCTATTTTTAGCTTTTGATATCTTAAAACATTAGATCTTCCATTTCTCAAGATTTTATAGTGATTGACATCAATTAACATTACCGATATCAATAGAATTTACCTATCAATATTAGTTATTCCACCGATGTCAGTGAACTTTCCTATCGACATCGGTCATATCTACCAATGTCAGTGACTGTGTAGGTTCATTTGCTCAAAACAATAAGCTAAAATAACCCATTTTCTTCTACTCAAACTTGGTTTTTATTTATTCTATTTCAAATAAAAAGTAATAAGACTATTCAAACCACCTCTTGCATGGTATTGACATGAGCTCAAGCCAAACTTCTTGTCGATTATGTAAGTTGACAACCACTTCCAACTTCCCTTCTTACTTTTGATTCTATCATGAAGTATACTTTAGATACAGATCATACTCCTAGCCCTAACCAAATTCCCATTGTGCCTAAGGGAGATCAATATTTTTCTAAATTTCTTGATCATAATATGGTATCCCTTCAACATTACCTTGTTATGAATCGAACTAGTAATTTTCTAGGTGACCCAATCTATGGTTGCCAAGCTTTTTAATGGAGACAACCTCTATTTTAGTTGCATCTACTATTTTTCCCATGGTTACCCAAACCACCACTTTTATAAGTAACCTAACTATAAATAATGACCAACATGTGGCATCTCTAACTACCTAATCCCACCTAAACACTAGAGTAATTTCCCTAATTTCACAACCACAACTGGTTTAGCTAAGTCACACCCCATTCTAGAATTTAGTGGTTCCTATTCCATCCATCATCATGCCTATAATTACTCAAGTTATGACTCACCCTTCATCTAGTCTAACCATGCCAATAATTCAACTTGTAGTAACAACAACCAACCAAGGCATATTTTCCAACCCAATGGGACAAGTTCCTTTTCTTTCCACACCTTAGCCTATGACTCATTATCCTTATGTTACCCTGACACAACCTCATCAAGCTATGTCATATGCTCCCTCTACTTCCTATCAGCTTCCCTATAACTTAAGAGGAATCCCTAAACTAATTCCCCTCCAGACCTCATTAAGATGTTAATGGATAAGATACCTAATTTAGAGACATCTGTTTCTATCTCAAACAACTTATTATCTTATGATCGGATATCTAATGAACCAATCCATCCTTTTGTGCCTATTCACCCTTATCAAAGACAATGGGAACTCCCTAATTTTACTCATTTTTAGAGTAAACAGGACCCACAATAGCACTTGTGAGCATTGAGACATGCTTTTTATTTAATAGGACATGATGATGTGTTACTACTTTGTACTCTCCCTATATATCTTTCTTGTGTTGGCTTGGATTGGTATAGCTCTATACCTCATCACTCTCTTTTCTCATTTACACAATGTACACAAATATTCCTGGACCATTTCTTTATTAACATTTCTAAGAAGGTTTCTCTAAAAAAATTATTCTATTAGACAATTTGATGGTGAATCTATTACTGATTTTGTCACTCATTGGATAAGGTTAATCAATCAACTATTCTAATCACTTATCCTCATCCTTCTCTCTATTTTCCTTTAAACTTAAAATATACAAAATTTAGTGAAACATTTATGGCACACCCAGTGGGACATGATAGTATCAACACACTCCTAAATTGATGGTTGACATATGCTCACACTCATCTAGAGTAACATCTCTCCTCATGCATGTTAATAACTTTGGAATACGGTGTCATAGTGTAAGCTCCATCCTTGATTTCATCCATACACAAATGAATCGATCACATCACTTTTAATCTACTCCCTCACCACCTCTTTCCCATCTCATTGGGAGAACTACATTAGTTTGAGGCCCTAAACTGAGCTATGTAGGCATCACTCAATCGACATGGGGTCTTCTAGGGTTAGCTTAGCCATAAACCCACCTTACTAACTACCCTAGGCTTCATTGCCTCTCTCTCTTTACTCTAAGCTTACCCACCTACTCCAACTCTAGGCCTTATTGCCTATATTCTTGACCCTTAACACTATGACCTATCTTTTAAAACCTATACCTCTCAACTATTTGAACATACCTTTTCCCCCTAACAAACCAACCTTTTAGATTTTTTTCCTAAGCTTTAGGAGAATTGCATTAGCCTAAAGCCCTAAAACAAGCTATGTAGGTAACACTCAAATGACACAAGGTCTTCTAAGGCTAGATAAGCCATTAGGTTATTTGACTATTCCCACTAGAGATCAAAAACTCACCCTTTTTCTTATCTATTTCTTTTCAATAGTAGCTCATTTTGGCATTAATGTTGATTTTAGTGCTTTATCAATGTATGTAACATTTGACATCGATAGCATACTAACAACCTTGGTGCCATGTCAGTCAATGTTGGTTGATCTCAGTGCTATGTCAATCAATCGTTAGCTGATGTCAATCAATGTCATCAACATCAGCAACTGGTTGGCCCCAAGGCTAAACAACCCAAACCCAACCTACCAATTTCTCCTAAAAAAACTACCCCCAAATAACCCTAACTTATCCTACACCTACCCTAACCTATTTTCTACCCCCAATCCTATTTTCTACACATCTACCTCTCATTTAAGCTAAAACTTGAAAAAAAAAATAGATTGGGTTCTTACCTTGTCTCACTATCTCATCCTGGCTGGCACTATTAGCTCTTGTGGTCTTATGCCTCCTTCTAGTTGTAACTACTGGCTCTTATGGTCCTACACCTCTATGGTTGACCACCAACATCAGTAATCTTGGCTTAATGTGCTGACATTGATGCTTATGCTTACCGACATTAGCAACATTTCCCTAGTTTTACTAATGTTGACACTTTATCTTACCAATATCAACACATATTACCCATGTCGACACCTTCCCAACCATGTTTTCCAACACAAAAACACTAAACTTTACACAACTTTACCCATGCATTGGGGAAACTATAGATCACATATATCTCCCCCAACCATGACACATTGACATTGAAGATCAATAAAATCTTTACCCTTGATGACTATGCTTGGAGATCATGAATATTTCTTCACTCATTAACCCTTTTACATTAGGATTACATTGCTTATCCTTACTATAGTAGGGTATTATGCAAATGCATGTATTTTAGGTGTTTTGGATGGAAACTAAGCCCATCCTATAATCTTCAACCCTTTTGTGTTTCCTAGGGGCAATTCTTACCTTGGATACCTCAAACACATTGACCATTAGAGCTACAAATTTTATTGATTTAACCTATTAGCTATTAATTACAAGCTATGTTTTGGTTACTTATATTGACATCCTCATTAACCTTGCCTATTCTTAATGTTATCAACTATAGCTCATTGTATGAAGCGATACTCAATTCTCTAGTAGTCACCTAATTAACTTTCTATGAAACTGTTACCTGATTCAAGTTTCTCCTCTGTCAATTCCCATTTTGAGGAGGGATACATCATCTAATACTTGGAGCATCTAACTCCTATTTTGTCTTGCAACATGTTGGTATAAATTATAAGACAAAAAGGGGCAAATTTAGAGACCAAAATTATGTCACACACACATGCATAACTCTCTATGTCAAAACCCCCCCTAAACCCATTTTAATAATAAAAAATAATCTCCTTAACCCATACTTTTACCCCTCACAAATTTAATTAATTTTAAAATCCTAATTAAGCTAATTAAAAACTACTTTTACCACCTTACTTGACCTCCTTTCCCTTTTACTAATTCTCCCTTGATGAGTCACCTCAAGACCTGGTCCCCTCATCTTAACTACCCAAAACTTATTCCCACTTCCAAACTAAATTCCTAATTAACTACTTCCTTCCTAACCTCCTATTTTTATCATTTTATAATAAGTGTCACACTTGACACACACAACAATAGAAAATATGCCATAATAGAAAGGTTTACCTATTCTAGGGCCACTGATGTCATTCAACCCACAACCAACATTGGTAATATAATCCAAACACTAACCTATAATTTAAGTCAACAAAAATTAATAAAATCAATTCTTACTCTCATTCAGGCTCTTGACATTCTATTTTCAACATCCAAATTTACAATCACCCTGCATAAGTCAATCACCATTATCAACTGATCTCTTGAGGACCAATATTATCCACTTATTCTCTCTATTTAGGCATTTAGGTTTAGACTCTCTGATAGAAACCATCAACTTGGCACTTATCATTCAATGACCACCATAACTAAGTATATCATTGATACTATAGGTCATTTAAATATTTATTCTTATATTTCTTTATATCTACTTTGCACTATTTGACACACCTCTAATCGTACCCTAATGAGTGAGTTACAAAGCTTCCTTGCTTATTTCCCCTCACAAGCATACCAAACCTTTGACCATAATTAACCAGGTCAGAAACTCCCTCTCCTAATTCCCTTAACCTCTCTAACCTGAGCAAAACCATTTCTGAGACTTAGAAAAGCCTTTTATAACCTCCTGGATAATTATTTCCCCTACCAACTTCAACAACCTAATCGACATTGGTCACCTCTCTACCAACATCGATAGCCTAACCGATATCATTTACACTCCTATGGATGTTAGTGAATATCAATTTCCTAAACTCTTTAAAACATAGCCAAACAACTTTAAAAACACCAAAAAAACACCTCACTTACACCCTGTCACTCTCTATTATGAACAGGTTTTTAAAAACAATAATGTTATCTCTCTTTTACTCTCTATTTACCTCTATTTTAGTTATTTATTATTATTTTGCATCTCAAAACTAGACTGCCATCTCTAGGGAAGTTTCACACTTCCTAGAACAAGTACATAGATTGGTAGCCCACTCATTTATCTGCTAACAAACATATTCTGGTAGTGTTTTCTTATCTATAGGTAGTCCTCCCCAACCAAGGAGGAGTTCTCACAACATCTAGATATGGTGTGAAAACAAAATCTAGGTTCATTGTAATCACTTATCCCTATCCTCTTTATTTTCCTTTAAACTTAAAATAGACATAATTTAGTGAAATAAAACCTCTAGATTTAAAGGGGCTATCTCCCTGAATGTATCTCTATAAAATAAGTTCTATCTATGCTAGTTTGATTGAAGGGAAAAGAGTTATAAATTGCATAAAGAAAATTTGTTCTAATAATGGTGATGCACCAAGATTATCTTCCACGTGAATACCATACCCTAGTGCATGATAAAGAAAAATACACAAATTATTTTCAATATGTAAAGATTCTAACACAAGTATTTTAGTATAGAGGTGAGATATATGAAATGACACAAGGAAAATGAACTGAAAGACAACCTGTACATCTCAAGAATATTTATACAAATGAAAAATTCAACACACTTGGATGCACTCTATGTGACCTATTAGACTCGGAACTCTTGTTTAGGCATGAATGACAAATGACAAAAGGTTGAAAACCATCACTTTTTGTCACTATATGTCACTTACACACTTAGACAATTGCTCATAACTTTAAAGAAAAAATACTTATACCAATGCTTAAAGGCAAAACATGATATTAATTCAGTAGGGCTTCACCATACACTATGTGGGTGTCTTTACACTAGCATAAGGGTTGTATTTATAGCTGAAATGAAGTGACAGGGGGAGACATTTGGTACCAAAGAGAGGAATCGATTTGATATAAGTCTCCATCTTTAGCTGCAACCAACTTTGTAAATGATGGTCATTAGGGTTATTTAATTGATCCATGTCACCTTCCTTGATCACTCTTGGCCTAATCTCTCAAAGATGTTTCTCCAAGGGTTACTCAATAAAATCAAGATATTTTTAGTAATGGCATCATTTTGGTTATTACAAGAGAGTCCACCTATTACAAATTTGTCATGATGCTAACAACTTTCTACCTATTTGTTGAGGTGTGTAATGGTGCAGGGGAGAGTCATTTTCATTCTATAGGCCTTGTCTTCCTTCTTTGATTACTTGTCAAAAAATAACTCAAATCATGATTTGATCAATGGTGAAATGAAATATCAAATCTAATTTGGTGGATGAAGAATGTGAGCCCTTGGATCTTTGATTATTTGAATGAAGACCATTGATTTTCCTAGGACCATTTGTTTAAATGCCAATGGCTATCTTATCACCTTAATGTTGATGTCCATATATCCATCACTCTACTAGGACCATTCTTTTGTACTTTTTGTTTTGGACAAAAAAATTTAAATAATTTTCTCGTGGACCCTTTTCTCCAAAAAAATTAACCTCTCAGGCTCATTCTCTTTTCTCCAAACTAATCTTTCTTTCAGACTTTTTGCAACTATCCCTTAAATTTTTTTTTTAAGGACACTTTTGTTGAGATTAGCCCTTCAACATTTTAATTTTGCCTCTCTGAAAGCCTAAACATGCCCTTTATCAATCTTGAACTGGACACTTTCATGAGAAAAAGACCCTTCGGTAGAATGAAAATGTTCCTTAAAAAATATGGAAAATGTCCATTTGTTTGAGAAATGATCCTTTAGACTTTTTCAAGTTATCCCTTCACTTGGGCTTTTAAAGGACAATTCTTTCAAAAAAAGCAAAGGACTAATTCCCAAGAAAGACCCTTTATAAATATTGAAAACATCCCTTTGCAAGAGAAAAAGACCCTCTAGCAAAATGGAAATGTACCCTTTAGAATTTTTACAAAGGACACTTCACCATAAAAAAAGATCCTTTGAAAAGATTTTTTTAGACAAAATGTCTAAAATAATTCCTTCAAAAATGTTACAAGAGACATTACTTTTAGAAAAAATGTATGGGACATTTCTTTTGGAAATCTCATAAAGTACCCTTCAGAAAACCTGTTTAGGACACTTTCATGAGAAAAAGACCTTTTGATAGAATGAAAATGTCCCTTTGGAAATATTGAAATGTCTCTTTGCTTTACAAATGATCCTTTGAAAATCTTAAAATGTACCCTTCAGAATTTTGGTAGAGGATCCTTCCATGATAATTAATTCTTTCAAGCTTTTTAAAGTGACCAATTATTTTTGGATTTTTGTTTTGGACAAAAGGTCTGAAATAATTCATTTGAAACTTGAACAAAAAATCTTAAGTAAAAACTTGCTGAAAGAAATAACACTTGAGAAAAAGATCAATATAACACTTGCAAAAAGACTGAAAAAACACTTGGTCTTTTTGTTTGTGGGGATAAACACATAAGGATGTTGCACTTAGCTGAAATGAAAGATGTAAAATTGGGTGTGAAAATTCACTAACATTCTTGGTGATTCTAGGTGAGGCATGCCTGCTATGCCTAAGACTAGTTGCCTAAATCCTTCCATTGGGAATGGAGTCATGAATATAGGCACTCAAAAATGACTTGAATAGACCTTTGGCTCAAAAAACACAAGATGGTTGATTCACATGAACAAAGGTAGAGATGCACGCCAAACAAAAATAAAGAAACACACTTGTGCTACAAAGAACTTAGGGAACACAACAAACCAAAGGAAACACACACCTAAAATACTATTTACAAACTAGACTTACAAGGACTAATAGAAAAACTTTAGATGTATCCCATTCATAGGGATAAACAATTCTTATCCATTCATCTTGGTTAGTTAAAAAGAGTTTCTTTGCTTACACTTGTTAATGACGTAAGGGCCACTCCACAAAGTGTCAAACTTTATATGTCTATCTAGTTTTGCTTTGTCCTCATCCCATTTTAGGACCAAGTCACCCTCCTTAAACACTCTTGCACTTGCTCTTTTATCAAAGGGCTACTTCATGAGTACTTCATGGTGTTCCATGGCCTTGTGTGAATTGTCTCTTGCTTTTTACAACTACATTAATTCAATCAATCTGACTTCTATTGGAGTATTTTCAAGTAGTTCTAACTGATGTGCAATGTCTAAATTAGGAAGTTATTGAGATATGGCAACCTAACCTCTCTCCCATAAACAAGCACAAAGAGAGAATTACCAATTGATATCTTAGGAGTAATCATGTCAGCCCATAAGGTTGTCTTCAAGTTGTTGTGCCATTCTCTTTTATTATTCTCCAATGTCCTCTTGATGATCTTTATGAGATTCTTGTTAGTAGATTCAACAAACCCATTACCTTGAGTGTAATAGTTGGATGAAGTACTCAAGTAAACTCCATTCCTATTTGCCCAATCAAAATTTTTAGCACTTACAAAAGTAAGTGCATTATCAGAGATGATAACATAGGGAACTCCAAACCTTATTATAATACTCTCATAAAACTCCAAGATAACATTTTCACTTGCCTCCTTTAATGAAATATCCTCTACCCACCTTGTGAAGTAGTCAGTAGTAGTCAATATCCATCTATATCCAGCACTTGATGGAGGGTTAATCACACTAATGAAATCAAGATACCATTACATGAAAGTTTGGTATACTTGGATAGGATTCAATGGAAGGGCTACAAGTTTCTATTTTTCTATAAAGAAGGCACATTAAGGACACTTTTTATCCTAGTGGTAATATTCCTTAAGAAGACTAGGCCAGTAGTAACCAGACCTCATTATATTTGTATTTTTTATCCTAGTAGAGAAATGACCTCCATATGTACCATTGTGAAACTTTTCCAGTAGAATATCAAACTAGTCACTATTAACACACCTCAATAACACAGCATTCACATCTTTCCTAAAGATAAAAACATCTACAAGATAGTAGGGAATGGTATATAATATGAAATACCTCCTTTGAGACTTGTTCAAGCTATTAGGGCACTCACCATTTTGAAGAAAATTAATGATGTCTTTTGTCCAAATTTGAACTTGTATGTGATCAGATGGTTGGGATTGAACCTGGTTGATCAAGAATTTTTCCTTTGGCTCTTTTAAATATAAAGCTAAATGCTCACATAATCTTTTTTCTCTTACCAAGTTTTTAACCTTAATATCCACATCATACTTCATCACCTTTGGAATCCACCCAACTCTCTTTTCATTAAGGTCTTTGCTTAGGTAAAACTCCTTGGTGTTAGGATGAGAAACCATGACATGTATCTTATTGTTTGAAACCATGTTTCTAAATCTTTGCAATCCTCTTATCACTTTTATATCTTGCTTCTTAACAAATATATACTTGACATCATAATCTTCCAATCCTAGGCTGAAGAATGCAATTGGTTGCTCTACCTCTTCATCATTATTTTTCATGAGATTTTATCAAGGTTAGCAAAGGTATAGAGTATAAAATATTTGGAAAAGTTTGGGTTCAAGAGAGTAAGAAATTTTGCAATTACTTGCTTGATTTACTCAAAAATACTCTTACCTTCCTTTGTCCAAACAAAAGCATGTTTTTTCTTGAGCATGGCTATGATAGGTTTTACCATAGTTGCAAATCCTGGAATAAACCTTCTTCTATTGTTTATTTTCCCCAAGAAGCTTTGAATTCATTTCTTATGTTGAGGTAAATACAAGCCTAGAATAGCCTCAATCCTCTCAAAGTCAATAGACAAGCCTTCTTTTGAAATAATATGATCCAATAGCTTACCTTCATGGACAAAAAAGATGCACTTTTTTGGATTAAGGGATATTCCATACTCCCTAAACTTCTCAAACACCTACCTTAGATGTTCCATATAATCATTAGCTCCCTTTAGAAAAATAGTTATATCATCAAGGTACACAAGCAAAAACTTATTGATCAAACCTTTAAAATCCATGTCCATTGCCCTTTTAAATTTAGACCCAACATTGGATAAACCAAAAGGCATCCTATTATAGGCAAAGGTCCCCCATTTTTTAGTGAAGGTTGTCTTGAACTGATCCTCTTCATTCACCAGTATTTGATTGTAACTTGAATAACCATCAAGAAGTGAGAAGCAATGAGAACCTAAAACAAATTGCAGAATTTGTTCTATGGAAGGTAGTGAATAATGATCCTTGAGAGACACTCTATTAATATCTCTAAAATACACACAAATTTTGATCTCTCCATTATTATTTTGGATAGGTAAAATATTAGCCACCCAAGTTGAGTGTTTGATAGGAAAGATATTCCTAGACTCAATCAACTTAGTCAACTATTTCTTCATGAGTTCCTCTATCTTGGGATTGATAGGTCTTTATTTCTACTCGACTGGTTTAGCTCTAAGTGATAACTCAATGGTGTGATGAGATAAATTTTGATCATAACCTTTCAAATATTTGTATTCCCAATCAAATATTTCATGTAACTCTTTGCATAATTCAATAAAGGCCCGCCTCTCGATCAGACAACATACCTTACTAATTTTTAGGAGTTTATCTTTGTAAATCATGACTCTCTCATAGTTATCTTATTTTGTTGACATGCTCACTCTTTATTTCTCATTTTTATCATATTTATTAAAAACACTCTCCAAAGTAATCAACCCCTTAGGTAGCTTATTTATCTTCAAATGAATAACTTGTTCTTCATATTGATCATGCAGTTTCTTTTGGTTCCTTAAGGAGAATCCTACCTCATTTTGTAATAAGTGTGCAATGTGTTCATCACTTTCAAACCTTTGTCATGACACTTCATCATCTATAATATAAGGAATCATAATGACCTTGATATGATACTGATCCTTCTCCTTTCCTACACTATCAATTGCATCAAATTGTGTTCCTATGGCGGCCAATCTATCAACATGTTTATTTCAATTCCTTGGTATGGATTATATGTTGAAGGCATCAAATTATTCAAGTAGGTCCCATAAGCTATGATTTTAAGATTTAATTAATGGATTCTTGGCTGTATCTTTATTTCTCACATCGTGTATGACCAATTCACTATCCCCATAAACCTTAAAATTCTTGATCCCTCTCTTCTTTACCCATTAGATGTTGTAAACTAGGCCTTCATATTATACCACATTATAGATGTAAATGAAGTGGAATATATATGAGTATTTTTATTGATTATTTTATAGAGAAAATGACATAACACTAGATCTTACACCTAATTTTCTTCTTGAGCCATCAAAAACCATTTCCCATATTAATTCAAGTTCATGGTCTTCATTCATGAGTGAAAGGATTGAAACATATTTTTCATGTATACAATAAAATCCCAAATCATTTTATTTTATGAAATTATATGGATAAATTACATGTGTTTTAGTGTTTTAATTATCAAGGAAAATATCATAAATACCTTCAAGGGGGAGGGATTCTTCACTATCCATGACACCTTCTTCATCTTTGCTAATTAGACAATTCTAATTTGAACTTGTCTCCATGTATGGCTCAATATGAAACCTTGCTAATGGATAAGTCCTTATAGTTACTTTAGTTCCATATATTTTTCTAAAATCTATAAAAAAAAAACCAATCAGCATAAAGGTACCCTCCTATCTTATCCATGAAGTCTCTTGACAATTAGATAGCAAAATGAGTTGCAACGTCTACCACCACAATGTCTTGTAAAAGGGGGAAACTTGGGCAATCATGTAGAAAGAATTTCAGACCTATGACCAATCCCACTATCTTGGTTGGAGTCCAATCAAGCTACAACACACCTTTACTATGTGTTTCATACTTCAATCCCAACTTATCAGCCACCACCTTAGGCATGACAATGGTACTAGCTCTATTATCTATAATACAATTGTCAACCAAATTGTCTCCCATAATGAGTGTAAGATAGAAGGGTGGAGGATTTTTATATTTGGTAGAGGGCTCTAAGACATGAATTGGAGAATTGGTAAGGGTTACACTATTGTTTTTTGAATTTTGACATGCTACATGAATGTTTGCAAGCTATTCTTGTAAGAGCTCCTTTTGACCAGACATATGCAAGACTTCCCAAAGAGATATGCTTGTCTTGGTATTTTTCAAAGAATCAACAATGTTTAGATGGGAATTATTCACCTTTTCTTGTATTCTTGATGGTAGTGAGGGAGTTTGAAACTACTGTATTGTAGCCTTGACAACCCTCCTTACGTTCTAATTTTGTTGAGGATCATGACTAATGGTAGGTATTGCACTAGGATTCACACTTTGTGGCTTTGGAGAGGAATCACTTGGAGTCACATGTACTTTTGGGACATCTCATAGACCTCTCTTCTTGGCTCTTGTGTTGGTTGTAATTAATGTGCGTTGATTCAAAACATGATCATCCTTCACTTGAAATTTCATCAAAACTACAATCTAGTTGTTACCTTCTCTATTAATATCTATTTGCATTGGATTTACTCCTTTTGATGTCATGTAAGGAGTATTCTCTTATTTTGACACTAAATCTTGGCTTGATTCTCCACCATCATGCATAAAATGACCTTGAGGTTGTGCCCATTTGTCCAAATGATCCTCCCCTTGGACCAATTCAGCATGCAATGGAATAACAACCTTAACGGGAAGAATAGAATTAGGATTATAGGCATTGGGCTACCTATTGAAAACTTATTAACCTTGTCCCCTTCCTTGGTAGTTGTATTGGGTAGAGATCTATATCCTTGTTGAGGATAGTATTGATGGTTAGGTGGAGCATTTGCCTAGAATGAAGGTTTCTTGAGTTGAGCTCGTAATGACTAGATCTTCTCATATTTATCCACATCATTTTTCATCTACTCAGGAAAGGTTCTCAGCTTGACATTAGCATTAGGAACTTGTGCTACACTTGGAGCTTCAACTGAACTATGAGACAACAAAAGCATAAAAAATCTTGGAGGTATCTTTCCAGCCTATATCAAGCTATTCTTAGCTTCAATATCTATCTCATATCATCTAGTGGAATAGATCCTCCCATTGACTATAAAATTACCACCACATAAGTACTAATATCTTTGAGATAAGTGGGAAACACAAATCTAGGAGGTCTCATGATAGGTGACAACCTATGCCATGTCCTTTGGAATCTTTAATTTAAATATCATATGGATTCTTTAAGACCTCTCTTTATCACATTAAACTAGTGGATTAATGAAGTATGGTCACTCTTATTCTCAAATCAAGTTACCAAAAATACCCCAAAGCCATCTCAACTTGTAATGACACCACCTTCCAAAGTCATATGCCAGTCATGTGACTTGCCTTTTAGAGATATAACAATCAATGTAATGGATATGTTGGCTTGGGTGACATTATAGAAGTTAAAAAAAATTGAAATGTCCCTAATATGCTTAGATGGGGTAATAGAATCCTACCCATTGAAACTAGGGATATTCTTGGTAGAATTGGGAGGAATAGGTTTGTACATAGGAAGGTCAATTGGATGTTGGGTGTTGAAGGCTGGGAAAGGTTAATACCTATCCATTTCTCTTCTTTCCCCTTAATTTCCTATTTTTGTAACTTCTTCTTTTCCAAAACTTCCTTGCCAAGGGTCTCTAAATATTAGGAATGGTTTAGGGCATTATTATTTAAGAAGCACTTCAGCTAGAAGGACTTGGATGGAAATCCTGAATGACCTAGTGAGGAACATGAAGTATAAAATGGGAAACTTGATCTACAACCAAATATTCTCACCTTTTGGAGTCACCAAATGCTGAATTAAGGATATTTATACAACCCTAATCTTGTCAAGACCATCATTTACCTTGACATGTAAATAATTAGGACCATTAGTCAAACTGAGCATGCTAGAACTATTGTCTCCAAATATTACACCCTAAAAGTGAGTGTTAAATCCTCTTCCATAATTAGGTAATGTTAGAACATTTCCAGACATGTGGGTATACCTATAGAGGAAATGAACATTTAGATTTTAAGGGGATAACTTCTTGAATGTATCTTTACAAAAAAACCTCTGTCTAAACCAGTTTGATTGAAGGGAAAAGAGTTAGAAATTGCATAAAGAAAACTTTTTCTAAGAATATTGATGCACCAATATTATCTTCCACATGAATACCATACCCTTGTGCATGATATAGAAAAATACATAAACTATTTTCAATCCCTAAATATTCTAACACAAGTATTTTAGTATAGAGGCAAGATTAATGAAATCACACAAAGAAAATGAACTGAAAGATAACCTATATATTCTAAGAATAGTTATACATATGCATAAATTCAACACACTTGGATGCACTCTATATGACCTATAAGACCCAAAACTCTTGCTCAGGTGTGAAGGACAAAGGACAAAAGGAATAAAACCATCACTTGTCACTATATGTCACTTACACACTTAGATAATTGCTCAGAACTTCCAAGAAAAAAGACTTGTACTAATACTTAAAGGAAAAACATGACATCAATTAAGTAGGGCTTTGCCATACATTATGTGGGTGTCTTCATACTAATACAAGGGCTATATTTGTAGATGAAAGGAAGTGAGATGAGGAGGCCTTTGGCTCTAAAGAGAGGAATAAATTTGCGAATGATACTCATTCATATTGTTTGATTGATCTATGTCACCTCCCTTGATCACTCTTGTCTTGATCTCTCAAAAATGTTTCTCCAATAGTTACCTAGAATAATAAAGATATTTTGAGTAATGACATAAATATAGTTATGACAAGAGAGTGCACTTGTTGTATATTTGTCCTAATGCTAATATCTTTCCACTAGCTTGTTGAGGTGTGTAATGGTGCATGGGAGAGTAATTTTCATTTTATTAGCCTTGTCCTCCTTCTTTGATTGGTTGTCAAATAATGACTCAGATCATGATTTGATCAATGGTGAAATGAACCCTCTGATCTACTTTGGTGGATGAAGAATGTGAGACCTTATATCCTTGATCATTTGAATGAAGATCATTGATTAACCTGGGACCACTTGTTTAAATGTCAATGACTATCCCATCACCTTAAAGGTGACATCCATATAGCCGTCACTCTACTAGGACCATTCCTTTAGAATTTTTGTTTTGGATAAAAAGTCTGAAACAATTTTCTCATGGACCCTTTTCTTTGAAAGAATTAACCTCTTAGGACCCTTCTCTTTTCTCTGAAACAATCCTTCTTTCAAACTTTCTTCAACATGTTCAGAGTATATCAACTATGTTGATGTAAAACAATGGTGAAAAACTTGATTTTTCAATTTCTTTTTTAGTCAAGGGATGGAAGGGTATGAGGTAAGATACACTTTTTTTATAAAATTAGGTTCTTTAATCTTTGAGAAGCCTAAAAATATTTATACCAATACTCTCTAATAGTAGGATTCATCGTATGGTGTCTCATTCTAGATTAAGGGACTTCCTTCTTAACAAGGACTTAAATGAGAAGACGGCTAGTTGGATTACCAAGGTCATAGAGTATGACATAGAGATTAAGTTAACTAAGATAATAAGAGGCAAAGGATTATTGATAATATGGTTGATGACTTTCATGAAGATAAATAAGTTTCCTTGGTGACATAAGATAACTCACAATCAAATGCACCTTTATTTGAGATTAGTTGGCTTCAGGACATGCTACATTTATTAATGATAGGTGAGTGCTCCCAAGGTATAGATAGAGCAAAGACAAGTTAGTTTAGAATTTATTCCATGTGTTATGCATTAGTTGGTTTTTTATTCATAAAGGACCTTAATGGAGTTCTTCTTAGATACATAGATAATAATCAAGTGACAAAGCTCTTAGAGAAATTACATGATGGGCCTATAGGAGGCCATTCTAATCTAAAGAATATGATAGAAAAAAAATATGAAAGTTAGTTATTACTATCCCAGACTTTTCGAATATACCTATGGATGGGTAAGGAAGTATAAAAAATGTGTTCTTTTTCAAGGAAAGAAAATATTTTTAGCCCTTCCCCTTAACCCAATTTAGGTGGAAAGACCCTTCATGCAATGGGGTTCTAAATTCATAAGAATGATCAATCCACCTTCCAATGGAGGACACAAATGGGTGGTCACTACTACTGACTACTTTACTAGGTGAGTGGAAACAAATACCCTTAAAGATGCCAATGAAGCAATATTGTTGGACTTCTATGATAGCATAGTAGCTAGATTTGTTATACCAACCACAATAATTTTAGATAATGCCTTAGCATTTGTTGGCATGAAGAAAAATGAATGGGAAATTTATTTTGGAATTTACCTTATCATATCCTCCAATTACCACCCCCAAGGCAATAGACTTGCAGAGTCCACAAACAAGAACATGATAAGGATTGTTAAGAGGATAAAGGAATAAAATCAAAGAGTGTGGCACAAAAATATAAGGATAGCCTTATGGGATGGTAGGGTAAGTCCCAAAGTTTCCATTATAAATTCACCATATGTTCTTGCATATGGGAGGGAATCCAAGTTTCCCATTTTTCTTGAACTACCTATCTTGGAGTTGGCCCATCAGCTTGAGTTGATGGAGAGTGAACCTATGAGTGTGAGAATGATAGAGATCATAGATATAGAAGGAACTAAGGACCTTACAATGAAGACATTATTGTCCAATTTTGGCCTAAATACAATAAATTTTCCTAGATGGATTAGCTGAGTAGTTCTCGATTGACCAGATGATCAAATGACTTGAACAAATAAAAAAAATGGACCAAATCATAATTAAATGTCATGTAGAAATAGACAGGTCAATATATTTGTACACTTCACAAATGCACTTGGAAAGGCTCCCAAGGTCAAATATTTTATTAATATTATGGTCTTAATGCCTTGAACATTCTCTAAAAATTTAGTGAGTTGATGAGTTGTCTATCTCAAGTTACAAGCATTCAAAGTTAAACAAGTAGAATGAAATATTCATGGAGATGTCAAAATTAAGTTGTAGCAAATATCTATTTGAATTTAAATATAACAAGGATGAATTCATGGATGGTAAGTCTCAAGATCATGAGAACTTAGATTAAGATCCAATGTTGAGTAGAGAATTGATAGTGTTAGTGGGTCCATCAGATCTAATAGTGCATGATTCATCGTACCAGGTAAATTAATGGTGAGTGGTAACTGATAGAGTTAGTAGGTAGCAAAGATTTAATGACATTCATTCAATCATGTAGATCAAAATCAATAGTGAGAATCAAGTCAAAAAGTTAGAGGATCTTAAGACTGAGTGAGGGACTAACAAGTGGCATGATCTTGGTGAAAAAGTAGATCAATGATGCATGTTTGATCAAGAAGTTAGATATCAATGACACATGTTATATCAGACTAAGAAAATTGATGGTACGCATGAGGTCAAAATTCAATAAGCTCATATTAATGTAAGGACACCACATGGCGTAATAATATTAAATCATATATCTGAGAGTGGATCCTAGGAATGAATGTACAACTGACATATGGCAATTTGAGAGAGCCAAGATCAAGATCGATGGCCATTATTAAAATTTGAAATTTAATTATTTCAAAAAAAAGGTTGAATACAATTTCAATTCAAACTAGGGAAAGCATTTCAAAGGACACTATCACAATTAGAGCTCAATCAAGCACTGCTAAACATGAGATGTAGACGTATATTCAGGGTTGTCAATGATAACATTTTTACTCCATTAAAGCTCAGTTTGAACATTTAGTATGAAGTTTTTGAACATATAGGGTCCATATTTTGGGTTTGTAGTATTGTTTCATGACTGTGATATTTTTTATTTAAGGAAGGATCTTTGCATATAATGAATTCTCAGCTTCCATAGGGTCTAGAGTAAGGATATGTCTATTTAAACCCAATTGAGATCAAGGAGGATATGTAGTCTATAGGTCTATAATGATATAATAGCTATAGGAAAACCAATAAAGGATGTTGGTTTTAAATCTATAGAAAAGAAATATAATCAGATATTGAAGTAGGGTTAGATATATGGTTATGGACTGTCTCATCTTTAGACAAAGCTATAGCTCTGACAAATACCCACTAAAAGTAAACATGGTGATGGCTCTATTAGATCTATAGATATGAGGATTATCTCCTCATGAACAATGAGAGCAAGAGGAAGGTGGCATGAAACATCAAAGAAAAGAGATCTAGTGGAACACTTAGTTCTTTTCCAAACCCTTTAAAGATTTTATCCAACAACAAGATCATGAGTCATCATCTACAAACATACTCATTTCTTGAGAGTATTAGAGTACTCTCTAAGATATTACAAGATATTCTCCTCTTAATTTGGCTAAACCCTATCAAGCATTTATAAGAACTACCTCTTGATGTTAGAAAGACTTTATTTACCTATCTCTTACCTTGGTTCAGTGTTGAATGAGTTATGCATGATGGCCTTGTGAAGGAGATTCTTCCATATCCATTGTCCTCCTTTGTGACCTATTTTAGGGTGTTTTCAAGTTGTCTATAGGCTTGGATTAATATTATTTCTATCATTAATGTAAGCTTTCAGTGAGTCTTATAACTCATCTTTATTTGCATTCATTTCTTCTTAAGCCTAGTTTATAAAATACTTATGCAATTAGCTTGATTTTTAGGTTCTGTGAGCTAACATTATCTTTTGTAGATCTAGTGTGGGTTCAAGCTTATGGGAGTCTCCCTTTTTTATTTGGTGCATAACCTTTTATCCTTATTGGGATACCAATGATCCTAACCATGTCATAACCTCTCATGTGAAACCACCCTCTCCCACACCCATTCAATAAAATGAGAAGGTGGCCAATCCTTTTTGTTTTCCCTCATCGAAGTCAATTTAGGAAGGCTTTAAAAAAAAAAAGTGCTAGTTGAGGCAGTCGAAGTAGTCTTGGAAGAGGAGTTAATTGTGCCAAAAGTAAATGAAGAAACCATGTCTTGGCTCAATGAGATTGGTGTACAAGAGTTTTGAGAATCTCTCTTTTCCTAAAGAGACACCAAATAGAGCCTTTAAATTCCCTAGCTAGAATAATACTCTCCTAAGTTGCAAGCAAGGTGAACTTCTTCACCCTCCCACCTTCTCCCTCTTAGATAAAGAGCCTATTTTACAAAGAATATAAGAGGAGATTGTAGTCATAGGTGAGATTTAATATGAAAATTAAATTTTATATCATGAATAAGTCATGATAGGTAGTCCACTTCATTCAGAGGAGGATAAATTAGGTTGGGATTAGCTATTGTGATATGGCTTTGACACTAATGAATTAGATCCTAAAGGAAATAATGATGCGTTCATATTTGTAGAAATGGGTATTAAATTTTCACTTAGAGAAAAGGAGATATTTATTATCTCTAATATATTCCATTAAATGGGGTTGAATATGATAATTAGCAAAGTCAAAAAATTGATGTGGTTACAATAATCAGCCAATCAATTGATCAGGTTGAATAGGTCATAAATGAGTAAGAGAAATAAATGGAGGAGAAAGAGGATCCTAATGAAGTATGTCAAAATTTTTACCACAACTTCATGGAGTAGCTATAGGTTTTAAACTAGATTATGTCTCCTTCAGAGCATGAAAATGAACTTGTAGATCAATCTATACAAGCTGACTAGTCTCAAGATGAATTGTCCATTGAAGGTAGTATTGATGTCTTCAAGAATGAGGAAGAATGGTTAGATCAAGAAACATAATAACATGACATTTTTAACCTTGGATGGGTTGATGAGCTATCATATGGCTCCTTTCAAATTAAGTAAAGAAAGTATGGTGTTGAAGTTAGAATTGTCTCAGATGACCAAGAGGAATATGCCTTTTGGGATGACTTAGAGCTTGTTTTCCTAAGCCTAGACAATTATGCTTCATGTTCAAAGGAGCCATCACATGTTGTGCTTAATTTAGACCAAAAATTTGAGCCATAAAATGAGTAGGTTTCAGGTGGTCATATAGTCTATTTTGGAAAAATCCTTAAAGAAATGGACTAGTATGTCTACATTGGAGACATATTTGTCCCATTTCATCTACTTGAGAGCATGCCAAAAGAGTCAGCAATCAAGCATCTTATCCCACACACCATCAACGATCAAAATTAAGGTATTTTTCATCCTTGTCCATTAAAATTGAGTGATACTCAAATTTTCCCATTTGACCTATGTGAAAAGTAATTGTAAATTGCAAAATTGTATATATTAGAGTAGGTTTCATGCTTTTTTCTAAGTGCTTGTGTGCACATTTATTTAGTAGGTTATCTACTTTTTCTTTTCTCCAAGTTCATACATGCACTTGCCTTTGTTTATTTTATTTATTTATGTTCCTATTGATTCAAGAGGAAGTTATCCATAGAGTCAGACATACATCATTTCATGTCAACTAAAAGCAAAAACTTGAGACTCCATACCCAATGGATCAAATAAGTCAACTAGTTTGGGTTCTCAAGCATATCAGGCATGCTTCCCTATGAGTTACCAAAGTTGTTGGCCAATTTTGGCCCATAAAAACTATTTCATAGATAGATCAACTGAGAATATCTTGATTAACTAGATGATCAAATAAATTGAGCAAATGAAGAAGATGGACTGGACGATCATTAAACATCATGCATAAATAGACAAGTCAGTCTAGTTTTATACTTAATAAATGAACTTGTAAATTCTCCCAAGGTAAAATATTGTATGGATATGATTTTATTCATGCCTTAAACATTATCTAAAAATTTTGTGACTTGATGAGTTATCTATGTCAAGTTACAAGCATTAAAATTTGTAAAAAGCAGGATGAAACATTTACGAGGATGTCAAAATTAAGCTACAAGAAATAGCCATTCAAATTTAAATATCCCAAGGATGAACATGTAGATTAAAAGTGTCAAGATCATGGGAATTTATATCATGATCCAATAGTGAGAAGTGAACTAATAGTGTTAGTTGGTTCATCAAATCCAACAATGCATGATCCATCGTATCAAGAAGATTGATGACAAGTGGTAACTAATAGATTTAGTTGGTCCAAAAGATACATGGGTGTACATTAGATCATGTATATCTAGATCAATGGTGAGAATAAAGTCAAAAAGTTAGAGGATATTGAGATTAAGTGAGGGGCTAACAAGTGTCAAGATCTTAGTGAATCAACATATCAATGGTGCATATTCAATCACAGATTTAGAGATTAACAACATTATTTCTATCAAACCAAAGATATTGATGATGCGCATGAGGTCAAAAGTCAACAATCTCATATGTAATGTGAGGCCACCACATGGCATAAGCATGTTAAATCATGAAGCTGATAGTGGATCCTAGAAATGAATGTAGAGCTGATAGATGGTAATTTGAGAGGGCCCATATCAAGATCAATGGTCATTGTCAAAATTTGAAAGATAGGGATTTCAAAGAAAGGTCGAATATAGTTTTAATTAGAACTAGGCTAATCATTTCAAAGGAATGTGTTGCCATTAGAGATTGATCAAGAATCACTAAGTATGAGATGCAAATATATAGTTAAGATTTTCAATGATAAAGTTTTGATGACATTGAAGTATAATATAAATCTCTAGTTTAAAATTTTGGAACATACAAAGTCCATCTTTTGGGGTTAAAGTATTATTTTGGGACTATGATCTTTTCTCTTTAAAAAAGGATCCATGCATATAATGATTTCTCCATAGGGTCCAAAGTTAGGATAGGTCTATTTAAAATTAATGGAGATCAAGAAGGAGGCTATAAAGTCTATAGGTCTGCATCGATATAATAACTATAGGAAAACCAATAAAGGAAATTTGTTTTCAGTCTATAGAAAAGACCTATGCTCAAATATTGAAGTAGGGGTAAATATATGGTTATGGAGAAGTTTCTCATCTTTAGACAAAGCTATAGCTTTGACAAAAAAACACTAAAAGTAGACATGTAAAAGTTTTTCCATTTTCACTCCTAAAATTGCATTCACCTTCGTCAATCATACTCTCAATATGCAAAAAAAACTAGTAAAATTAACTTTACCCATTCCATTTTTTCCCAAATCATAAACTTACATTATTAAATGTGTCTTAACTCTAATTTTCCTACCTATTACAAAAAATAAATATCTTATTTAGGTCATGGTAGTAACCCTAAAAGGAGTGAAAAACATGGAAGATGAAATTGTCGCTCTCAAAACACACATCATAGATATTGATAAAAAAATTCTTGACCTTAGTGTTCAACATACTACCTTTAACAATAGATGACATCTAGAGTCCTCTTCCAACACCATATTTTATTATTCCAACAATTTTTGTGGGTTGAAGCTTGATTTTCCTCAATTCCATGGTGCAGATCCGATTAGATGGATCTATTGAGAAGAATAATATTTTAGTCTGGATAATACATTTGATGCCAAAAAGGTTCTTATTGTATCCTTTCACTTTGAAATTGAATTCCTTAAATGGTATCATTGGTATACCAAGGCTCATGATGAGCCACAATGGACCAATTTTTTCACCCACATTTTGCAACAGTTTGGCCCTCATACTTCTGATGACTTCATGGGAGCACTCATTAAAATTTTCTAAATAGGAACCATGAGAGAATATCAAATAGAATTTTAAAAACTATCCAATAATATAGAGGGATTATCTGATGAATTCTTCTTGAGTTTCTTTATTAGTATACTAAAGGATGAAATTTGATTTGAGGTCAAAATGTCTCAGCCCAATACGATGATGGAAGACCTAGGGTTAGATAAGTTGGTAGAGGACAAGATCATAGCTCAAAAATGATTAAAATCTAATTTTTATCCAATCAAAAATACAACTCTATAATGATCTCAAACAACACTATCCCCCATAACCACTCTTATCAAGTATTTGACTGAAGTAAAGATGTGAGCGCATAAAGAAAAATGACTATGTTATAATTTTGATGACAAATTCACTTGAGGACATCGATGTGTCAAGAAAAATATCTACCTATTACATGTGTACTTTCTACCCAAAACTTAATATCGGGAAGATGTTTATGATACAACAAATGATCCAAAAGAAGTTCAGCTGATTGTGGAGCCTAATTCCAAGGAAGACCAGCCAGAGATATCTCTTCATGAACTAGTAAGAGTAATCACCACATAAATAATATGAGTTAGGGGTTACTTCAAGAAGTTCCCTCTCATAATACTCATTGATTTTGGTAGTACTCATAACTTCATTGACCCTTGGATTGCCAAATAGGTTGATTATTTTGTCTATCCTTGCTTAAACTTTGAAGTCATGATTACCAATGGGGCACATTACCTTACAAAGGGAAGTGTAGCAATGTGTGTATATTAATTGGAGATTATAAATAATGTTCTAACATGTTTGCCTTACCCTTAGGTAGATGTGATGTTGTTTTAGGAGCCCAATGGTTACACACACTTGGACCCATATTATGGGATTTTGCTGAACTTTAGATGCAATTTTTAGACAATGGAAAAAACACACATTGAAAGGCTTAAATTTGGGGTCTCTCATCATCATCATCATCATCATCATCTCACATTTCATGGAAAATTTTCTTAAGAATAATTCACATGATGTCATTTCCCAGATCCATTCCATTCAAATGCAACCATCAATGGTCTCCACTCCTAATATATAAACCATTCTACATAAATATGCATGTGTCTTTGCCAAACTAGTTGGATTTCAACTTTCACGGCCATAGAACCACCATATTTAGATCCTTCCTAAAATCATTCCTACCAACATCAAGACCTATTACTACCCAATTTAGGAAAAGACTGACATCGAGATTCTCATTCAAGACTTATTAAAGCAAGGTATTATTCACCCCATTATTAGCCTATATTCTTCCCTAGTTCTCCTTGTTCAAAAAAAATATTGGTCAGGGTGCCTCTACATTGAATTCCATGCACTTAATCACATCACAATCAAGGATAAGTTCTTGATCCCTATTATTGATGAGCTTCATGGTGCTCATTTTTTCTCCAAGTTGGATCTTCACTCTAGATATCACCAAATATGGATTATTGAGGATGATATTCCTAAGATACATTTTTGCATGCATGATGGCCAATATGAGATTTTGGTCATTCCCTTTGGACTCGCTAATTCTCCTTCAACATTCTAAGCATTGATGAATAAAATATTCTGGCCCTACCTATGAAAATTCATTCTAGTCTTCTTCGATGGCATCCTCATTTATAGTAAAACATGGTTTAAGCATCTTCAACATTTGGAGATCACAGTAAAAATTTTCTCTAACCATCATATTTATGAAAAATATTCCAAATATTATTTTGGCTTAGATGAAGTAGAGTATCTCAAGCATATTATTTTAGCCCAAGGCATTTGGGTGGATCTTAAAAAACTAGTTGCATGATAAATTTCCATGGTTTTTTTTGGATAACTAGATACTATAAGAAGTTTGTCAAGGATTATAGAAATATTGTAACTCCACTGATAGATATGTTGAAAAAATATGCTTCTACATGGACACAAGTTTCTAAGTGTGCATTTGAATAATTAAAATAAGCATTGTATACTACACTTGTTCTAGCTATGCCAGATTTTGTAAAGACCTTCACTATCAAGAGTGATGATTATGTCAATGGACTTGGTGTTTTTCTCCTCCAAAAAGGACACCCCATTTTGTTCACAAACAAATCTCTTTCTAGAAATAATCTAGTACTCTCTACTTATGAGAAGGAAATGATGGCCCTTTCACATGCAGTATAGAAGTGGTAGCCATACCTATTAGGGAATCATTTTTGCATTAAAAATAATCACCAGAGTCTAAAATATTTCCTATAACAATGGGTTTCCTCCCCATCACAATAGAAATGGGTCAGCAAACTCATGGGTTATGACTATGAGATCACTTATAAGAAGGGTAAGGACAATATTGTGGCTAATGCTCTATCTCACACATTTGTAGACTAAGCTTCCCTTTCATCTATTTCTATGACTATTCTAAATTATTTGGACATTGTACCAATATGGGTATGTAAATTACTCCTCATTATCTTAGATCATTTAATATTTGGCCATTAATCCCTCTATTGTACTACATTATTATTATGATGGTGCTTCTTTGAAATACAAGGATCATCTGGTGCTTCCCCCAAGGCACAAATATTTAGTAGGCTATATTTTATGAACTCCATGTTTCTCCATTCATATGGCACTCAGGGTTTCTCAAAACTTATGAGAAGGCACAATGTAACTTCTTTTTGAAGGAAATGAAAAAGGCAATTCAATAGATGGTGGTTGAATGTGATACCTACCAATACAACAAGGGTAAAACCACACTCATCCCTAGGTTACTCAAACCCTTATCCATCCCTACTAGGATTTGTATAGATATTTATATTGATTTAATTAAGGGGGTCCTTAAATCTAGATGAAAAATAATGATCTTGGTTGAGGTTGATCACCTATCCAAATATAGTCATTTTAATGCCCTTAGCCATCCCTATGCTACCTCTACCATCACAAAATTTTCTTAGACTAGATTTTATATCTTTATGGAATTCCTTCATCCATTGTCTCAAATCATAATGAAACCTTCACCAGCCATTTTTGGATAGAAATATTTTGAAACACCAACACCCAACTAAAGATGAGTTTTGGGTATCATCTACAAATAGATGGCCAGACTAAAATTGTCAACAAATGCTTGGAAATTTTCCTTCATTGCTTTACCTCATAACAACATCATTAGTGTGAAATGTGGTTCCACCTCACCAAATGGTGATATAATACCTCCTACCACACTTCAACTAAAACGACTCCATATGAAGTAGTCTATGGTCAACCACGACCAATGTTCCTTCCATACACCCTTAGTCATTCATCATTTCAAACAGTTGACACATTTCTCTAAACCTAGGATCATATCCTCAACACCTTATAGGACAATATTCATATGGAATAATATCTAATGAAATAATAGGCTGATCAATATTGTTCTAAATGTAATTTTCAAGTAGGTGATATGGTTTTTCTTTCCCTACAACCCTACAAGAAAACCTCTCTAAAACTAAAAGGGCATCATGAGATGACTCCAAAGTTTTATGGGCCCCATAAGGTTCTCTAGAAGATTGGGTTGGTTACTTATAAGTTAGATTTCCCACCTTCTTCTCAATTTCACTTGGTATTTGATGTCTCTTGTTTGAAAAGTGTTCTTGGCACAAACATCAGAGTGAAGATTGTTTTACCAAAGCTTGGTAATGAATGATCCATACTTATTGAGATGGAAGCAATCTTGGACAGGTGCACACACAAACTTTTTTCCTACTCCATCACAAAAATTTTAATTTAGTGGCACATAATACAACCAGAAGATGCCACATGGGAGCCACTATTTTAGATTCAACACTAATTCCCACATCTAAAGTTTTGAGGACAAAGATTTTTTTTAGATGGAGGGGATGTTAAGAAACCACGCTACCCCTTCTCTTTAATTTTTTAGTATAATAGTTTATATGGATTCATATGATTTTTAATTCATCCTGTGATAATTTTATTTTATCCCACATTCATGGGAAGTTTATCTGGACAACAATTTAGATGACAATTCGGGTGATGGGTCCACCCTAATTGATGGCAAAACTTCTGAGAGCCATAACTTTTACACCATCGCTCCAATTGACTCACCGTTTGAACCGTTGGAAAGATAATAATGAGGGGAATGTTGTGAGATGGCATTGAGATCCACTTAATGACGTTTGACCCCAAAAAACCCAAGATAAGTGTCCCAAATTTCAATTTTAAAAGTGTAGTCTAAAAATAGTAAGTTTATAAAAATAGTAATTCCTCGAGTTTTGTATTGTTGTAAATCATGGAAGTCAAACCAATTCATCTCCCTTGAGATTGGTGACCTTCCACATCCTCTCCAAACCTTCAAAACATGTATAAATGAAGATGTAACCTAAAATGGAAATCAAACATCTCTTGTCAGAGATAAACATATGTTTGGGTCTGCAAATTTGATCAATAAAACATCTCTTATCAAAGATAGCATTATTTGAATTGTTTTGTTCTTGTTTCTTGAATTATCTTTCAACCAAAGCTTTTGAGTTTCAGATCAGAAGTAGTAGTTGCTTATATTAGACTCAGTATATAAGTAAGTGTTGAGGCCAGTGAAGGCATCCATGAATTTATTATATTGATATTTTTCAAAGGAGGTTTCCCCCTCTAAGAGCCAAGTGATTATGAAATTAAGCCATTATAATTCATTTCTACTTATTTGAGTTAATATATTGCTAATTTTCATAATTTATTTCATGTATTTGCAATTATCTACTAACTTGTTCAAGTAGGATCCTCTCGTATGATTCCAAAATGATATCTCTATATATTAGACATTAATGATTTTATATATTATCATACACATGATGTGTGTAATCTCCTTGTTTTAATAAATGTGATTCACAATCTCTTCTCACATATCAAAATTGAAGTATATGTTGAACTCATTTTATTCAAACTCTAAAATATAAGCTCCATGCATAGAGTATCATGTTTCCTCCTATAAATGGGGGCATTTATATTTAAATTAATCCTAAACTACCTAGTGCATTTCACCTATTCCCACTAGAGATATATTCAGATTTTGAAAACAATCAAAGGCATAAGACTCTATATAAGCATTCTTACATCTTTAATGAAAACCAGGTGTATAGTTTTTTATTTTTTATTTTTTTATTTCAAAAGACTATTTTTAGGGGTGCTTATCAACATAAATGTATTTATAGGTTTCAAAGGAGCATTGTATTTTTTCATGACCTTCAAAAGGCATAAAACCTTGTATCCACCATATACATGTTTTTATTTCATATATATGAACACATAAATATTAAACTGAGGAAATATATAGACAACTAAAAAATGATAATTATGAAGTTATCAATGGTCAAATTATATTATTTTAAGACCTATGTGTTTTTAGAATCTTAGACTAGATTAATCTCCATTGGCATCTTAGTTTGTCATTTTGGTCATTTTGTGTCATGACATCAATTTCTCTCTCTTTATTCTCTCTCCTCACTCCTTATCCTTATATATTTTTAGTAGTTTTACCAGTATTGTATAGTGTACATTTCTCAAGTGTATGCCTTTTTCACTCATTAGGAATCATCAACGGGTCTAAGGTCTTACCTTATCAATGTTTTCTATCATTTGTGCACTAATACAATCTTAATTTAAATTCAAGTTATCTATGGTTACAAAGGTGCATTAGTGAATTTAGATCAATCAATTAAGGAGTACAAGCAATAAATTCAAGCATATGAATAAGGCATCTAAGAATCTAAGGAAATATTAATTATTTTATAAAATATAATATCTCTACATTTAGTTGAGCATTTTAGAGTAAATGAAGCATTCATTGTAGCAACACACTTACAGTACACTACATTGTTTGATTGAATTATATTTTACTTTCGAATTTCCTTCAAATTTTGAACCAAGGAGATATTTGATAAGTAGTTGATGCCTAAAATCCATGTTGACCTTAAGCTTGAGGCCTAGAACCAATCCTTTTCATTGTTCTTTATAGATTGACTTCTCTTATTAGGATTTAAAAAGGTAGCAATTTTTGATAAATTGTCATGAAGATTAATAAAATTGAGGGTTTGGGATCTCCAAAAGTCAAAAACATAGTTGTCAAATTAGATTCTATATGTCTCTACAAACATGATATTTATGAGTTTTGTACCTAAAAACATAGATTGTACAGTTCTGATGATGTGGCTAGATCATCACAAGTTTTCTAGGTTCTCATTGTCTTACCATAAGAACCCTAACTCTATTGTCAAACTACAATAATTGCATTTAAATTTATCTTAAATCGAGATACTCTTCTACACTCTGTCTTAATAAATTATTACTTTAACAATTAATTATAATTTTTATATTTTTCTTATAATTAATTATAATTAAATAAATGTATTACATTTTCATCTAAAACCACTTTCCCAATATATGCTTCTACAATTCTTACTCTTGTGATTCATCTTAAATTATTGTTATATGCTTCTCAATGCTCGAGTCAAATTGGTAAAATATGTTACCACATGGGCATGCCCTAAAGACAAATAAGAGTGTAATGACAAGTCTCTCAAGATAAGTAAGGGCATCATGTTAATAAATTTTGACTTGATTTTTTATGATAATTTCGATCAATCACTAAACCCATAGACATTAGTAGTGAACATCATTCAAATATATATTTTATTTATTTATTTTTTCAACTTTTCCTATAATATTATTAAAAAATATCTCCTAACAAATTATGTAACAAACTCCTCACAAACCAAATTTAAAAAAAAAATTAAAAACAACTAAAAGTTTTCAAAAAAATATTCTAATAATTCCTAAACATCCTCTTTAAAAAAATTTTTAAAAAAAAAGAAAAATTCTATTCTACTACCTTGATCTTAAGTGAATGAAGGCCAATATTTGGATTATTGGCTACTAGTAATTATTGATATTAATAAATCGTACATGTAGCAATAACAATACAACTAATAAGCTTAAATTATCTTTGTTTATTACATTTCCTTTATTGATCACAAACTTTAGTTCCATATATTTTTTCATGTAACACTAAGCTTGCAATTGGACAAACTAGTCTGTATCCACAAGTACATTATTAACTAAAAAAACCATATTGTTAGGAAAAAAGAAGCTTCCCAAGTTCATATTTTTTTTTAATATTGAAACAAAGCCTTATAAAATAATGAAGCTACCATCTTAAAAAAACCATATTGTTAGGAAAAAAGAAGCTTCCCAAGTTCATATTTTTTTTTAATATTGAAACAAAGCCTTATAAAATAATGAAGCTACCAATAGGAAGATGTAAAAAGAATACAAGAGCTAATATACAACATTACAAAAACTAAGCAAAGAGCTGAAAACATTACATAATCAAAGCCCAAAAGACTACCCAAACAACATTACATGAGTTGTAAAACAACACTACATTAGCTGAGCTTGTTGCGTGACTGAAACTTCAACACTTGATCTTTAACTTGTTGAAATTGATCTATAACTTTAGCATTATTTTTACATAAGACTTGGAGCTATGAAAACAAGAAGAACACCTAAATAAATATGATAGAGTAAAGCCTTAGTGTCATGTCCCCTTTTCAATTGACATGTTCTGAGTTCATGGTTAGCCTATTATGCGACCTTCGTAGGCTAATAAGATGGATAGAGGGTCATAATGGAGCTTGGCTTGACTTTGATTCACAGGATTTCTACATTTGATTTTCATTTAGGGTATTTCAGACACATTTGGCCTGAGCTCCTACTTTTTAGGGATATTTGATATGCAGCAGAGCGCCTTTATTGTGGTATGGTTATGTGCGGAATCACTCCCTGTTTCACTAGCTTCGATCGGTTCGTGGATTCGACATGTATTGAGGGAGATATTAATATTTGATTGATTTAATCAAATATTAATTATTTAGCCTATTTTTAATTAGAAACCCTAATTCTAATTTAAGAAACCCTAATTAGGGCAAGCATATCTTTTGAGGGTATAAGGGTTTCTCATGGAGGCCATTGTTCATTAGGCATAGATTATTGATATTGATTTTGAGAATTTCTTCTATGAAGACTGAGCCTAGGGTTCAAGGATTCCATTTGCATTGGATAACGTTCCCTCTTCAGTGTGTGCAATTAAGAGGCTGTGGAATATCAGCTGATCTATTGCCAAAGTGTGAGATAGCTTCATCCAGAAGTTATCATAGAATTTCAGGTTTGAGAGATAACTTCACACATAAGTTATTACAGATATTCTAGGTATTTCTTTATTCTTGTTTTGATTCAATAAATTATACAGCTAGAGATCTTCTGTGCTAGAAAAGTATATTTCCAGATCAGGGGTTGAAACAGGGAAGTTGTGCTTAATTGGCGGCCGTACAAAGTTCGTACAGGTCCGTACATATCAGCTCAGGAACCGACCTCAGCAGACAGAGGGATTCCAGTGACCGACATCGGTCGACTGAAGACTGATGTCGGCAGAAAGTCGACCTGCAGTGACCGACGTTGGCAGTTTATCGACTGACGTCGACGACTGTGTTTGACACAGTAGGCCGAGACCTTCCAGAATCCAATTTTCACTTCTAGTTTCCAGTTTTCACTTCTAGTTTTGCTAAGTCAGGGTTTTTAAGATTGTATTTCATATTTATATGCATAAGAAAGGACTACAATTGTAATAGTTTAGAAGGACAAGTGATACAATCTGTAATTTGTTATTAAGAGACTATATTATTGTGATCATTCTGAATTTATTCAACAGAAGTTATATCTTGTTCAGAGTTTTTTGTGTTGCTATATTTCCTATTTTGGAGGGGATATTACAATGGTATCAGAGCTAAATCCTGGCAGCCCGAGGGTCTATAGATCTTATGCAGCCACAAGAGTTAGGACCACACAGGTATAACACACGCAGCCGAGCCTTGCTTGAAGGTACCCAGTTGTTAGATCAGAGACCAATCATCATGAGTGACAGACATGAGGGCAGCCCACCCAGGGGCCACAAGTATGATGCTGAACAGGGCACCAGAGAATTTCACCGTGCTATGATGACAAGCCAATAGCAGATGAATCAGACACTACAGGGACTTATGACTATGATAAGGGATATGAATGCACCTGATGGATAGAACAAGGACCAAAGAGATGATAGGAGTGCTATGGTTAATCAGAGACCACAACAGACTCACTCCAGAATAGCTGATAGACCTACACATCCTACATTTGTTCAAGAAGAACCAAAGGCACCAGCAGAGGAGGCAGGGAATAACCCATTTGCAGATGTTTACATGGCTGCAAATGACGAGTGGGACTTATTACCTCCTCATGTTCAAGAGAGGATGACCTTTGATCATTTTGTCAATCTTAGGAGAGAGCACTACAGATTGGTTAGACAGGACAGGAGTCCTAGAGTTCAGTTTAGTGAGCTGAAGAAGGCTACTGGTAAGCTTTCTTTGACTAATTTTGATGGTAGCAGCAAGATGACAGCTCAAGCTTGGGTTCATAAGCTTGACACCTTTTTGGCATTGAGACCAATGTTAGAGATAGAGGCCATCAAATACGCCACTTTGCACTTGGATGGAGTAGCACATGATTGGTGGTACCATGGTATGGTAACACTTCAGCATAATCAGGTAACAGAGTACCAGGACTTTGTGGATAGATTGGTTGAGCGGTTTGACAGGAAAGATCCCGAGGTTTACTTTCGAGATCTGGCATAGTTGAGACAAACAGGTAACTTGGAGTCCTTCATTGGTGAGTTTCAAAGATTGGCAGTCATGGTGCCCAATATTTCAGAGCGTAGATTGGTAGTTCTCTTCATGGAGGGATTGACAGAGCCATTGAGAGGTTGGATCAAAGCCTTTGATCATCCTTCATTACAAGTAGCTATGAATAAGGCATGTAATATGGAGATGGCATCCCCATCCAATAAATCTAATTCCAAAGGTGCTTCTTCATCTAGAGACCATAATCACTCCCACGGGGATACAGAGAGACCGGATTTTAACATAGATAAATCCGGGGTT
>JARHVA010005639.1:260000-292500 GCA_037957365.1 Torreya grandis | reverse complement strand
AGAAATTCAAAAGCAAGAATGATCAATTACGGTGTTATAGAAAGAAAGAGCAGGTAAAGAAAGATTGTTGGTTGGTAGCAGATCAGCATGAAGGAAATAAAGAAGCAGGTATTGTTGCATGGATTGTTGCACTGGTTGCTCTTGTATGTTCCTTGGATAAAGTAGAATCTTGGTTTATAGATTTTGTTGCCTCTTTCCATGCAGCCCCAAATAGAGTATTTTTCCATGTTAAGGTCCATGGAGACATTGGAAAGATTTATTTAGGGGTTGGTGAGCCTTTTCAAATTGTTGGCAAAGGAGAAGTGTGGCTAAAATTGCAGACGGCCAACACATGGGTGTTGAAGGATGTCATGCAGATCTCAGTTTTGAAGATGAGGCTAATTTCTTCAAGAAAGTTGGGTGATGAGAGATGCACAATAACTCTCACAGTGGATGCACTTGAATTAACAGGTGGTAAGAAAGTAGGTACTCTTTATCTATCTACTTATATTACTGATTCTTTTTTATTGCAAAGATGTGGCTTTGTATGCTTAGTCAAATGAGCAAGAAGGAGATGCATGTTCTTAAAAGGAAGTCAGATGTGTTTGACAAACTTAAGAACTGGAAAGCCTTGGTGTTTATGAAGGAGATGATGGACAAAGATCAGCGGATGTGGCTTGAGATTTTTGAGCAGGGCAGTTTGGACAGGGTTTTGATCTAAAGAGAGCTCACGGGTAAAAAGTCATCACTCACAGGAGAACACAGTTACCGATGTTGGTTAGGTGGAATCGATGTCAAACAGGCAGGTACCAAAGATGGTCATGTGCAGATCAGAGCCGGTAGTGTCGGGTAGAGCATCACAAGTTGTGTGGTGGTTGGTCTTCAAGATTGAGCTTGAAGAGGGATACAAGTCAGGAAACAAATTAAAAAGATGTACAGGTATAGGTACATGTGTGGATGTTTATCTCCAAGTGGGAGATTGTTAGGTTATGGAGCTAAAAGCTTCACCCAGATGCAAACATGGAGGGTCGCTGAGTGTCATAGTCACCGGCGTCGGTCAGGACAACCAACGTCAATCAGGTGAAGATAGGAAGCTGTCGACATCGGTCAGGGATCGACTGACGTCGGTCATCCCCAAATAGACAGGGATCGATGTCGGTCGCCTGTGTGGTTTCGAACTGCGAGTTTTATGGATAGTTTGTTAACGAATCGGTTGTTTGCATGTTAAAGACTAATTTTAGTCTTGAGCTGCATTTATAATTATTGTTTGGCATGGGATCTATATAATAGACTCATGGGCTGTATTGTAAAGTGTGCTAGAGAAAGAGAGCAAGGATAGCTCCTCCTAGTTCCACAAGGGTGCTGAGTGTGTATGATCAGGTAGATCTGTAAGATAGCAAGATCTGGTAGAAGATCCATCGGGGTACTAGTTTGGAGAATCATAAGGACTTGGTGAGGCAAGGACAAGGGTTCTTCAAGGTGTAGAGATATCTACATGTGTAAGTAAGATCGGTTTGATTTGCAGGTTGTTGCAAGTTCATGGGAGATCTACTTGAAGTACTTTGAGTACTTGTGTACTGGCAGTAGTGATACTGACTGGTTGGAAGTGAACAACAACTCTGTGTTTAAGTTGTTTGTTGTGACCGTAATTGAGAGAGAACTCTTGAAGAGATTTACTGTTGTACGCCCTAGAGGTGTGGGAGCCCTAGAGGAGTGTGGAAGAAGATTGTGGCATCTTCTTTGTTGTATTTCCTTCTGGAAGAGTATTAATTCAATTGTGTATTGTCTCTCATATTCTGTGTTATTTCTGAATTTCTAGTTACTTGTTACTTCTGGTTAAATTCCGTGTTTAGTTGCTTATACAAGGTAATCAACTGTGCTCTTTAAGAGCAGGGGGATCCTGACACTTGCAAATCAATATACTCTTGTAAACCCTCTATTAATCAATTATTACTATAAAATTAAACTAATAATTATAATTTTATTGTTTTATATATAATTAAATTAATTAATTATATATAAATAAATATATTAAATTTTGATTTCAATCCACTTTCCCATTATATGCTTCTACAATTCCTACTATTGTGATTCATCTTAAGTTCTTTTTATAAGTTTGTTAATACTTGAGTCAAATTCTCAAAAAATGTTATCCAATGGAAATGTCCTCAATAGATATAAGGGCCCAATCATGAAGACAAGTAAGGTCATCATGTGAATAATTTTTGGTTTAATTTATATGATAATCAATCAACCATTAAACCTATAATTAATAGTAGTGAACAATTTTTTTTAAAATATTTCAAACATATTTTTATATACATAAAAGGATGTATTCTTTATCAAATAATATAACAAACCATCATTCTCACAAATCAAATTATTATTAAAAATATTTTCAAATTGAAAAACCAGAGTTTTCAAACCAGTATTCTACTAATTTCTAGACGACAAAAAAAAACATGTTACACATATTCGAGCATTATCTCATGCAATAAATCTTATTAAAAAATATTTTAGTGCTACCATTATTAATCTTTATTTAGAACATAGGATCCTTCTCGATATTAAGTGAATGAAGGCCGATATTTGGTTTGTTGGCTGCCATTAATTAATGATATCGGTAAGTCGTACCCTGCAACAAAACAACTAAGTTTAAGCAGAACTTCTGTTTGTTTATTATATTTCCTTTATTGCTCATAGACTTCAGTTCCGTATATATTTTCATGTAACATTTAAGCTTGCTAGTCTGTACGAGTATATTATTAACTGTTAAAGAATCAGATGGTTAGGGATAGAGAAACTTCCCAGGTGGATATTTAAATCATACCCTCTAAAACGAATTAAAATATTTGTACATGCCTGCCTTATTTATTCACATAGCGCTCAAACTGTTATTGCAAAGCAGAAAAAACATATTTTGAAGCTTGTTGTGGAACGCATTTATATATTCTGTCGCTTATATATCCCAAAAAGCTGATATGCTAACCTGTTACCACAGAAACGTTTCTATATATAAGAGATAATAATTAGTACTTACATGTTTCTTCTAATAAAAAATGATCATAATCCGAAACTTATATATATGATCATAATCATTCACATTTAACGTAATCAGTATACACATGTTTCTTCTCATAGAAAATGACTTAAATATTTTAATATTGTTGTTCCCAAAATCTGTTATTTATTTTTGGGACAACATATGAACTATTTTGGTCCTAAAGGCTAAAATTCTCTCTTCCCTTCTAAAAAATTGCTCTGAGCCTTCAAAATTCTTCATTATTCAAGCTTTTTCAACTAATAGACTTCGCATGCTACTTTCTACGGACTTTGCACACTGATTTCTACGGACTCTGCAGGCTGATTTCTACGGACTCCGTAGGCTGATTTCTACAGACTCTGCAGGGTCATTTCTAAAGACTCCGCAGGAAAGAAACAAGTTCCCAACACTTACCCAATTTCAAGGTTGGTTCAACGCCGAGGTTAAACCAAAAGGTCCATCGGCAAGCTTCAAACAAAGGAATGAACCGTTGAACCGTTGAACTTTGAACCAAAATGGTTGAAAGGGTTCAAAGGTTCAACGGGTTCAAATGTTCAATGACATTAGCAAGCTTAAAGATGTTAAATGCTTCAGCAAATGTTCATAGTTCAACCGCTTCAACAAGTTCAATGGCTTCAAAAGACTCAATGAAAAGAAGAAGGCTTGAACCGTTGAACCTTGAACGAAAATGGTTCAAAGGTTCAACGGGTTCAACGGTTCAAAAGTTCAACGTAGTTGGTTCAAGCAGTCAAGTGAATGAGCGGAACACAAGATTGAACCGTTGAACCAAAGTTGGTTCAATTGGTCAATTCAATCGGCCAGTTCAAAGGAGTGCCCCAAAGCGAAGAGACGAAGTGCCCTTGTGGAAGGCAACAAACCAAGACCAAGTGCCCTTGTGGAGGACACTTAGGAGCCAAAATGACCCTTGCAACTTTTCCGAAAGACAATCTTGGAGATCAAATAGCCCTTGCGGAGGGCAGATGACGAGTAAAATAGACCTTTCTCAAGACCCCGAAGGACAAGTCCCCTTCAGGAAGGATCAAATAAGAAAGCAAAGAAGCGAATGAACCAAAGACGAGATGGAACCAAGGAGGCCACCCAAACCGTTGAAACAGTGGACCAATGACATCCCCGCGAATGTCAAATTCAAGGTAACGAAATGTCTGTTGATTTTGGAAAGTGGCATGGAACTTGAAAACAAACTCAGCGACCAACTGAAGGGGGAGTTCAAAGGCCAGCAAAAGGAGGACAAGATAGCCCAAGAACTCAAATTGTAACAGGAAAAAGGAAAAGACCAGAAATATCTGCACAGGAGTTATTCTAGTAGGTGGAACAGTCCGCAAATTAGATATTTAAGTCTACAAATATTGAAAGCATGACCTGTTTGTCTCCCTTGGAGTAAAATCAAAGTGGACAGCTGCGTAGATATCAGGTGACAGACCAAATGATTCAGGCCCAGGGGAAGACATTTGAGATGAATTAACATGTCATAGTTAAGACAGCTGCCCTGTTCCAGCACGGCCCCCTTGACAAAAATGAAAATGCATTCAAGGCATTGAATGCATAGATGGGCCATTCCATAAAAAAAAGTGCCAAGTCTTTCTTAGCTACTATATATTGTAATCTCTTTTATTGTTTTAGGGAGATCTTTTAGGTTATAAAAGCAAAACTCTGCTGAAATTGAAAGGCGATAACTGAGACATTGAGCTCAAATTGTTAATCATATTTCCTTGTTTGAATGAGAAAGCAAGTTACTTTTAGACTTTGTGCTATTATAGCTTGTGTCATTTTAGGAGATTGTTCTTATGTCTATCTTCTAAATGTGTTCTTGTCCAGTTAATGAAATAAGTAGAACTTGTGAAAGTAATCAAGAAGGTGTCCTGAAGCCAATTGTGGGAAGACTTTGTGCTGTCTACAATTGCCTTTAGTGTGTTTGTCTATTTTTTGTTTTTATGTAAAGGACCTTCGGATGACTTTGTGCCCTCATTATCCTTCATATTTCACTCTTGGGCAATCGAGGTGGAGACTTTGTGCTACACCTCAGTCTGTTGGTTACTACGCCCTTGTTACCAGTTACTTGTTTCCTACCTGAAAGAACTGTTATTTCCTACCAGACCATTTCTAAAAAAATAGAAGTGCCTTTAGTGTCTTCACCAAGATTTCTCTTTTGCTTTTGAACATCATCTCTGAAAAAAGAGAGATGGATGGTCTTATCCTACCCCTGAGTGTTATTTTCTATATATATATATATATATATATATATATATATATATATATATATATATATATATATATATATATATATATATATATATATATATATATATATATATATACATATATATATATATAGCTCCTCATAGTTATAAGGGAGCCTCCTCTTGATGAGAGGAGAGATTTGTCCCTTTTTGATGTGGTAAACCTGCACATCTGGATGACCAATCTCCCTATGTTGTGGTTGAAGAGACATATTTTACTCATCAGTTAGCTGGTGACAAAATATTCACCCAACAGTTTTTGGTGACTTCAATGAGGAAGAGCGTACAGTTTGAAGTCTTAAGCATCATGCTGAAGCAAATCCTATTCTTTTCCATTTTTGTTGTCCAATCTGGCAACTCCATGTTATACCAGAAGCTAGAAAGCTCAAGGTGTTGTTGACCCTGTCTTTGAGTTGGTGCAGTAGAGCAATTTTGATTTGTTTCCTCCACAACCTCACCTTCAACGAACTAGAAGTATTCCTCCTACCAACACCAGGTCACCAATACAAGGCAGACTTCTTTTTTTGCCCTTAGCAGAGCTTTGCCATTACATACTCCACCCAGATTTGTTATCCCACTTTTACATAAGCAAATCATGGCTAAAGGCCCCTAGGGTAACTCTTTTGGTCCACTAAATTTGACTCCACCTCTACATGAGCTTCCACATAGTTCAAGGAAGAATTTCTCTAAATTCTTTGGTGATGAGAAAGTACGCCCTGATGAACATATTGCTACCTTCAGCATAACCTGTGGTGTGATTGGAGTGGAGTATGAAGACATACCAGTCAGGCTATTTGTGGAAACACTACAAGGAGTTGTTGCAGACTGGTTTTACCACCTGCAGGCTCAATTAGTGACTGACTGGGACACTCTCAAAGTTAAATTTGAAGCCAGGTTCATGTCTGTAAAAGACGCACATGCCTTGCTGGCCCATTGCACACAGATGAAGAAAGAACTTCATGAACCTATGAGGGATTTCATTGTAAAGTTTGACAAGCTGAGGAACCAGATTCCTACCATTACTCAGCCAACACCGAAAAACCTCAAATGCTTCTTCATCAACTCACAACTACCTGAAGTGAGTTTTTTGCTGATGGGCTGGCCACATAGACCTTACTACTACTCAAGATTTGGCTACTCAGGTAGAAGATGACCTTATCTTGGTAGGAAAGATAATAAGAGATTCTAACAAAGGTAAATCCTCTTCATCGTCTGAATACTCACCTACAATCACTATTTATCTAATGGTGTAGAAGCTAGCAAATAAATTTCTAGCTCTTAGAAAGTGGTGTAGGGGATGTCATCTGATCCTTCATATAGAGATATGCCAAAGATAATATTTCAGAATAAGTCATACCAAGGCAATGTAGCAAGCAATCAAGGACAAGCAAATCATCTTCTTCCCCCACAGAAGAACCCTGCTATTGAAGCACCTCCAACCAACTCAGCAATTAGATATTTGGAAACAGAACTTGATTCCCCTTTCCAACTTGAGTTTGATCAAGAAAATGATGTTGATCTCTTTGTAGCAAAATAAGAAGAATCAGCTGATGACTCCAACATTAGTTTCTTAAATTATCAGGATGAACCCAAAAATGAAGGTAAAGTAGCTGAGGGATTATATGTTGTGTTCACCCTGTCAAAGAACCAGTCAGCTTAGCAAGCTGATAAAGAAAAGCCAGAGGAGTGACCTCAACCAACGATTTCAATTGCTAAGAGGGGAACCACTCTTTCTTTCTAGCCAACGGACTCGGTGATTACAAGAAATATAAGTACACCAAACGTCCCTAAGCCTTCTACTTCAAATTTGCAGTCCAATCCTTCCTCTTCTAAAAACTAAAAGGATGAACTCCCATCCTATGCTCCTAGCTCTTTCTAGACATTTGACATAATTGACCATATAAAGAAAACTAAAATTCAAATGTCTAAATTTGAATTTTTGCAATTCAACCCTGAGCAATTGGATAAATTGGTTCAATGTGTAAAGAACCAAACCATCCCAGCCAAACAAGATGCTAAGAAAATAACTCAATATCCCCCAAGGAACATGCCCATCCCAAACAACCTTGTCATTACACCTCCTGGTGCTCCTGGTAGGATTGAACCTTTCTATGTCTCATTGTTGATAAATGGACATCAGCTGAATAATTGCATCATTGACTTTGGAGCTTCAAATAATGTCATACTTGTCAAAGTGGCTGAATCGCTTGACCTTACACTGACCAAAATATTTGGAAGATGTTCCTCCATGGAAAACAAGCAAGTACCTCTATTGGGGCAAATCAAGGACACCCAATTTGCATTTGCCGTCTTTTCAGAAAAGAGAATCAAGATGACAATCTTGGTGGCCGACATCTCAGCCTCATACAACATCCTTCTTGGATGAAATTTTTGCAAAGATGTTGGAGGAGAATTGAGCATCGACCTATCTGAGGTGATGATCTCTATCAAAGGCATCATGTAAAGGCTGCTTCCTAAAAAGGAGGCAAAATATGTTGTCACCCAAATGTCAGTCCCTGAAGCTCAAATTTTATTTGAGTCTTCAGACAGGGGTAAGTATTTATTGTCTACTGAAGATGTTCCTATTACAGAAGATGAAAGTCCTATAGGTGGCAATCTAGGAATTGGTTCATATAAAATAGTAGAAGGCATGAGAGAGCACAGTGCAAGCCCATAGGAACTCTCCTCTCTAAATGAAAGAAAATCTGAGAAAGGAGCAGTTTTTGATGATGTTTGGATCCTGAAATTTGATGGTAGCAATTCCTCTACCGGTGATAGAGCTGGGATTATTATAATATCTTCTCAAGGAGATATTTTGCCTTCTCCATACAAGTTGCAGTTCATCAACACCAACAACACTGTCGAGTATGAATCTCTATTACTCAGGCTGAAGGCAACTCAAAATAGAGGTATCAAGCTTCTTCATGCCAAAGGAGATGCTAAGATGATGGTTTGTCAAGTGAGGAACATGTGTCAAACCAAGAACAAAAGATTGTGCCACTACCGCAATCTAATATGGGATTGTATTGAAAGTTTTGATACTTTCAATATATTTGTAGTACCCAGGGGGCTTCATAATCATTCAAATTCATTGGCTGACCCTGTGACCCTCTTGGTTCTTCACCCTAATTTTAAAGATAATAGGTACACTATCAAACTGGGCTTACGACCAAGTGTGCCTGACAATGACAATCATTGGCCATTATCTGATAGGGACAATCAAATCATGTGTTGGACTGAACCAGAAGAGCAATAAGCTATGGTAGTGGACCATACTGCTACATGCCAAAGTTAAGAAAATGAACTCTTCACCAAGAAAGCAAAGATTTATGGTTTTTAGATTGGAGACCATGCCTTGCCATGGGGCAAGAAGAGAGAACCAAAAGGAGTGCACAAAAAATGTGATTCCTGGTGGAGAGTTCCATTCACCCATCACCAATTCTGGGGAGAAAATGGTTTCTTACTAGTTTATCAGGATGGAACATCATTTTCACTGTCTCATAGTGGGTGACATCTGAAGTGCTTCAATTCTTGAAGCATCAGATAGGATCATCTGTACATATGTATATTTATATAGTCTTTAGTTCTATTTTGTGCTTTTCATTTTCATTTTTGGCACCTTTTTTTTGGGTAGCATGACTCCGTAGCCCAATGACATACTTAAAGGCACTGGAGATTCTGGTTTCTACTCCCTTTAGCTATTTCAAAATTTCAACTGAAGGAAGTTCCCCAACTGGAGCCAACTATTATTCCCAAAATTTGTCACTTATTTTTGGGACAACATATGAACTAGTTTGGTCCTACAGGCCAAAATTCTCTATTCCCTTCTCAAAAATTGATCCATAACTCAAAAGTTATGTATGGTGAATATTTCAATAGCATAAAAATAACACAATAATAATGAATTCTCTTAGAAGAGATGTCGTATTACTTAACAACTACAATACCACTATAGGCTTATCTCTAGGAAGAGATGTCTACCTTCCCATTTCAAGTTACAATGCATTTATACATATTTTTGAAAAAAACATCGAGAGATTATGTGGCTCGAGGAATAAATGGGTGATGATTTAACATCCCAGCATAAAAACAATACAATGCTCAAGGACATACGTCTTAGCATTAAAACAATACAATGCTCGAGGACATAATGGCTTGAGGGAATACTCAAGGACATAAGGGCTTGAGGAAATAACTGTCACTGACAATACAAAATTCAATATTTTAACTGTCACTGAATGGTCACCTCAAGGAATTAACTGTCACCTGAATGGTCACCCAAATTGTTGCCCGGATCACTCCTCTATCCTTGAAAAGCAATGGTCCCCATTGCGTCAATATTCCCCATTAAGTGGGGTAGCTGTGTCTTGATTTGATTCTCTGTGAGCCACTCACCTTGGTGGTTAAGCTGGCCTCTTCTAACCACTTGATACAATGGAATAGAGCATCCTCTTCTTGTCTTCATCCAAGTATCCACAATTTGATCCTCTTCAACTGAAGCAAAACTCTATGGATCAAGCTCATCAATGTCTAGTTGTTCTGCCACAATTAAAGTGTCCAATAGAGGTGGGTGATATACTTTGAGGAGCTCCACATTGAATATTGGATGCAGACCAAGCTAGGCTGATAGGTTCAACTCAAAAGCATTTTCTGCAACTTTTCTGGTGATGGTGTATGGACCATATCACAGAGACTAAATCTTTCTGTGTTGGCCTGCAAGCTATTCCTTCTAAAGCCGTAACCAAACCTTGTCACCCACAATAAAATGGTGTGCAATCCTATGTTTGTCATGGTGTTGCTTATACTTTTGATTCATCTTCTCTAGGATGTCATGAACTTATTGCTAGATATGTTGCATTTGTTCAATAAACTTTGTTGCTTTTTCTACCTCAGCTCTTCCATGAGGTGTGTACTCCATGGTGGAAAATGGAACATCTATATCAATTGGTGACATGGTTTGGAACCCAAAACATACTTGGAATGGACTATGCTTGGTCGAGATGTGTAGTGCTCGATTGTATCCATGTTGTATGAAAGGAATTCCCTCATCCCATGTGCGTGGATGTTTGGAGTGATACATCCAAATCATGTAAACAATCAAGTGGTTTACGACCTCTGTCTAACCATCAGTCTGTGGATGGAAGGTTGTGGACTTCATCAGCTTACTATTCATCATCTTCCATAGACTGGACCAAAAGATGCTCAGGAACCTACTATCTCGATCTGAGACAATAGACTTGGGGAGACCAAAATGGAGCCATACATGACTAAAATATAGTTGAGCAGTTTCCTCAATAGATATATTTTTTCTTACAAGCAAGCATGATAGCTATTTTTGAAAAATGATCAACTACCACAAAAATACAGTCCTTGCCATGTTTGGAAGTGGGCAAACCTGAGAGAAAATCCATTGAGACGGATTCCCAAGGCCTATTCGGTTCTGGCAATGGCGTGTACAATCCTTGCTTCTTATTTGTTGGCTTGGCTATTACACATGGGGTGCAAGATTTTAGATATATTTCCACATCTTTCTGCATATGGGGCCAGTAGAAGTGTTTTTGAAGAACTGTCAATGTTTTTTTGATACCAAAGTGTCCAGATGTCCTACTAAAGTGTGCTTCCCATATCATCTTTTGTTGCTCTGCAATACGAACACAGATGTGCCCCATATGGAAAAGGAAATTATCTTGAAAATAGAATTCAGAAACATGTTCACCTTTTTGGAGTGCTTCATAGGTGTCAGTAAAAGTAGGATCTACTTCATACAGAGCACCCCAAGTGGTAGTCTCATGTCCACACAGGTAAAGAACTATTGTGAGTGCAGTAATTAGTGGGCAGCTCAGACAATTTACAGCTATATTTGAGCTTCCCTTTTTGTGTTTGATTATCAGGTGGAATTGCTGAAGATACGTGGCCCACTTTTGGTGCCTCTCATTTCGTAGTTTGCTTTGCGTCTGGATGAATTCCAATGCTCTGTGGTTAGTGTGGATGACCGTCTCTTTCCCCAAGATGTAGTGTTTCTAGTGTTTGCAAGCTTGTACAATGGCATAGAGATCCTTATCATATGTTGGATATTTCATGACTGTATCAGTGAAAGTTTCACTGTGGTATGCAACAAGATGGCCATGTTGCATGATGACAGCTCCCATGGCAAATTTAGATGCATCTGTCATCAACTCAAACGGTTGATGCAAATTTGGCAAGGCAAGAATAGGGGTTGAGCAGAGTCTATTCTTCATCTTCTCAAATGCCCTTTGCTATATTTCACCCCACTGAAATGTAGCTTTAGCTCCTCATTTAGTCACTTGGGTTAGTGACCAAGTAACATGTAAAAATCCAAGAAGAAACCTGTGGTAGAAATTTGGAAGGCCCAAAAAGCTACGAAGCTCTATGAGGGTCCTTGGTGTGGGCCATTCTCAAATAATCTAAATCTTTTCTAGATCAACATGGACCCCTTTCTCATTCACAATGTACCTGAGGTACTGAATTGTTGTCATTCTGAATGTGCACTTGTCAATATTTGCATACAACTTGTGCTCTCAAAGAGTTTGAAGCACCTTATGGACATGTTGCAAATGTTCTTCCCATGTTTTGATATAGATGAGTATGTTAGTTAAGTAGACAACCATGAATGAGTGGGTGAAGGGTCGTAGGATGTCATCCATCATCCTCATGAAGGTTGCAGGTGTGTTAGTTAGGCCAAAAGGCATAACCAACCATTCAAAGAGCCCCTCCTTAGATTTGAATGCAGTTTTCCAGACATCAGTGGGATCGATGGGAATTTGGTGATAACCAAATTTGATATCAATTTTGGTGAAGAACTTCACACCACAGAGTTGGTCCAGTAGGTCATCGATTATGGTGAGAGGGTAGTGATTCCTCACAAAGATTTTATTCAGGGCCCGGTGTCAATGCAAAGCATCCATGTTCCACCTTTCTTCAGTGCCAAGATGATTTGGCTACCAAAAGGTGAAGAGCTTGGCCTGATGTGACCCCTTTTCATCAATTCTTGAATCTGTCTTTTTATCTCATCATTTTCCAAGACTGATCTGTGATACACAGTTCTGTTAGGCAAAGGTGATCCTGGGATTAAATTGATAGATTGTTTTACCTAGCAATGCAGTGGAACTCCTGTAGGTGACTTCAATAAGTCATCATATTCTCCTGTGATTCATCCTATCTACTTTTGTTGTTGTGTTGATTGTGTAGTCAGGACCACAACATCGACGTCCTTGGATTTATGTGGTTTGACTACCATGAGAACAAATTGATTTGTCTTCTCCACCAATCTCTTGTATTGCTTAGCACAGATCAGGGAGACAAATGTGGGAGGTGGTACCTATGGTACCCCATAACACCATGTTCCAAGAGTGAGGGTGATCTTTCGAGTTTGGGATTCATAGATGCCATGTCGCTCAGACATGAATGGCTGACCAAGGAGTACATCACAAACATCTAGATTGACCACATCACACAAGAATTCATCTTGGAATGGTTTTATAGTATATGAAAGAAGACATTGATGGGTGACATGAAGGTCTCTCCCCTGGCTCAACCACCCAATACTATAGGGCTTTGGATGAGGCTTCATGGATAGATCAAGACTTGTCACAACTTTAGTAGAGATTAAATTATTTTGACTCCCACTATCAAGAATGAAATGCAGATGTTTACCTTTTACCCATAATTTGGAGTGAAACAATCTTTCTTTGTCATCTGGTCTTTCCTCACAGGTATGTGATGAAGCCATGATGGTGTTAGGTTTAACATCTATGATTTCTTCCTCATCCTCTTTGACTGTGGGTTGTGTATGAGGCAGAGTAGCAGACATCGAGTATTGTGACTCAGAGAGCAGTGACTTGATGGATCGACATTCTTATTTGGAGTGAGTTCCAGTTTTGTGGTAATCACACCATTTTCCAGCCTTCCCCTTCTGGGATTTCTTATCCTAAAACTCCTTTTGCTTCCAATTTTGGCCTCATGTTTGACCTTCCTTGTTACTTTTCCATTTTGAAGGTTGACTCTTTGTATTCTTCCTGTCATGCTTCTATTCAATCTTCACTGCTAATTTATATGCCTCACCGAGGGTTTTCAAATTAAAGAGTTCCATTTCCCCCCATATGTACCATTGTAGTCCACCATGATATTTGAGAGTTTTATGTTTCTCACTTTCTTGAATGCTCAATCTTGTAGACAAAGAATGAAAAGTGTCTGTGTAATCTTGAATAGATTGGTCATTGCCTTGGTGAAGTTGTTGCCACTGTATGTACAGATCATCATATGCTCTGATGGGATAGTATTCTTCTTTTACTGCTTCCATAAAATCATCCCAGGTAGGTTCCACCCCAAGGCCAATGATATCCATACTAAACCTCTTTTTGTACACTTCCCACCAATTTTTCATGCGCAATGATGATTTCAAAAGAGCAAAAGTGATCTTTTCTCCATCAATGAACTTATTTACTGAGAAGTAGGAAGATAGTTGATCCAACCAATTTTCCACTGCATCAGCATTGATTTTGCCTTCAAATATGGGAATATCAAAATTTACCTAAACCTTAAAGGGTGTTGGGGCACTAAAAGGAAGTTCCCTCGATGAGGAGCCATGATGTGTAGCCATGGAGCTAGAATTTCCCATCAGAAGTTTTTGAAGAATTTCAGCAAATTATTGGAGCATCTACGCTTGATGCCGCTGGACGGCTTCATTCACCATTTCCTTGAAAGGATCAGATGTCTCGGTGTTGTCTTCCAGTTGAATTTGTTTGGGGCACATAGGTGGAACGTTTGGAAGCTCTGTCACTTCCCACCCAAGTTTCATGTAGCTTGACCTCATCCTTGTGATCATACATTCTCAAGACAAACTACTATGGTACCACTAATCCAAAACTCAAAAGTTTTGGTTGGTGAATATTTCAATAGCATAGAAATAACACAATAACAATGAATTCTATGAGAAGAGACATCATATTACTTAACAATCGCAATACCAATATAGGCTTATCTCTAGGAAGAGACGTCTGCCTTCCCATTTCAGGTTACAATGCATTTATACATATTTTTGAAAAAAACATCAAGAGATTGCGTGGCTTGAGGAATTAACAAGTGACGATTTATCGTCTCAGCATTAAAATAATACAATGCTCAAGGACATACGTCCCAGCATTAAAACAATACAACGCTCGAGGACATAATAGCTCGAGGGAATACTCGAGGACATAATGGCTCGAGGAAATAACTGTGATCAACAATACAAAATGAAAACAATACAAAATTTGAGGAATTAACTATCACCGAATGGTCACCTCGAGGAATTAACTGTCACCTGAATGGTCACCCAAATTGTTTCCCAGATCAAAAATTGTTTTGAGCCTTCAAAATTCTTCATTATTCAAGCTTTTTTAGCTAGCAGACTCCACAGGCTAATTTCTACAAACTCTGTAGGCTGATTTCTATGGACTCTGCAAGCTGATTTCTACAGACTTCACAGGCTAATTTCTACAAACTCTGCATGTTGATTTCTATGGACTCTGTAGGCTCATATATATGGACTCCATAGGAAAGAAACAAGTTCCCAACACTTAGGCAATTTCAAGGTTGGTTCAACGCTGAGGTTCAACCAAAAGGTCCATCGACAAGCTCTAAACAAATGAATGAACTGTTGAACCATTGAACCTTGAACCAAAATGGTTTAAAGGGTTCAAAGGTTCAACGGGTTTAAAAGTTCAATGACATCAACAAGCTTAAAGATGTTAAGCGCTTTAGCAAAAGTTCATAGTTCAACTGCTTCAGCAAGTTCAATAGCTTCAAAAGACTTAATGAAAAGAAGAAGGCTTGAACTGTTGAACCTTGAACCAAAATAGTTCAAAGGTTCAATGCAGTTGGTTCAAGCGGTCAAGTGAATGAGCGAAACATAAGATTGAACCATTGAACCAAAGTTGGTTCAATCGGTCAATTCAATCAGCCAGTTCAAAAGAGTGCCCCAAAGTGAAGAGACGGAGTGCCCTTGCAGAAGGCAATGAACCAAGACCAAGTGCCCTTGCAGAGGACACTTAGGAGCCAAAATTACCCTTGCAAATTTTCCAAAAGGCAATCTTGGAGATCAAACAACCCTTGCAGAGGGCAGGTGATGAGCAAAATGGACCTTTCTGAAGAACTCAAAGGGCATGTCCTCTTCGGGAAGGATGAAACAAGAAAGCAAACAAGTGAATGAACCAAAGATGTGATGGAACCAAGGAACCAAAGAGGCCACCTGAACTGTTGAAATAGTGGACCAATGACGTCCTCATGGACATCAAATTTAGGGTAATGAAATGTTTGTTGATTTCTAAAAGAGGCGTGGAACTTGAAAACAAACTCAGTGACCAACTGAAGGGGGAGTCGAAAGGCCAGTAGAAAGGGGAAAAAATAGCCCAAGAGCTCAAATTGGAATAGGAAAAAGGGAAAGACCAAAAATATCTACGCAGGAGTTATTCCAGTAGGTGGAACAGTCTGCAAAATAGATATTTGAGCCTGTAAACATTAAAGGTGCAACCTGTTTGTCTCCCTTGGAGTAAAGGCAAAGTGGACAGCTATGCAGATATCAGGTGACAGACCAGATGACTTAGGCCTAGGGGAAGACATTCGAGATGAATTGACATGCCATAGTTAAGATAGCCACCCTATTCCAGCATGGCCTCCCTGACAGAACTGAAAATGCATTCAAGGCATTGAATGCACAGCATGGGCCATTCCTTGAAATAAAGTCCCAAGTCTTTCTTGGCTGCTATATATTGTAATCTATTTTATTGTTTTAGGGAGATCCTTTTGGTTATAGAAGCAAAACTCTGCCAAATTGAAAGGCGATTACTAAGACTTTGATGTCAGATTGTTAATCATATTTCTTTGTTTGAATGAGAAAGCAAGTTGCTTTCAGACTTTGTGTTGTTATAGCTTGTGTGATTTTAGGAGATTGTTCTTATGTCTGTCTTCTAAATGTGTTCTTGTCTAGTTAATAAAATAAGCAGAACTTGTGGAAGTAACCAGGAAGGTGTCATGAAGCCAATTGTAGGAAGACTTTGTGCTGTCTACAATTGCCTTTAGTGTGTTTATCTATTTTTTGTTCCTATGTAAAGGACCTTGGGACAACTTTGTGCCCTCATTGTCCTTCATATTTCACTCTTGGGCAGTCGAGGTGGAGACTTTGTGCTACACCTCAGTCTGTTGGTTACTACTCCCTTGTTAACAGTTACTTGTTTCCTACCTGAAAGAACTCCTGTTGTTTCCTACCAAACCACTTCTGAAAAAAGAGAAGTGCCTTCAATGTCTTCACTAGGATTTTTCCTTTTCTTTTGAACATTATTTCTGAAGAAAAAGAGATAGATGGTGTTATTCTACCCCTGAGTGTTATTTTCTGCATATATATAGTATATAGCTCCTCATAGTTATAAGGGAACCTCCCCTTGATGAGATGAGAGATTTGTCCCCTTTTGATGTGATAAACTCGCACATCTAGATGACCAATCTCCCTATGCTGTGGTTGAAGAGACCTATTTTGCTCATTAGTTAGCTGGTGACAAAATATTCAACCAACAAATATAAAGCTATCAATAGATGAAAACAAACATAAAATCACTTGAAGGTGGAAGCATGTATACCAAGATTGTGTATTTTACTAAGTATTTGGTTGCGTTAATATTGCCTTCATAATTTTAGATTCTTCATTTAATAACGTAATCATTAGGTTTATATTTTAAGGTTTTTAAGATGAAGCATGTGTATTGTGTAAGATATCTATTCTAAATATTTTCGAGTATGGTTTTTTAACCTAAGACAAAAGTTAAATTCCATCTTGAATCAAGTGGATTATAGTCTAATAGTGAGAATGATGGTGTAAAAGGTGCTACATAGCCATCCACCAAGGTACAAATCCTTCTACAACTAATCTGTGTAAAAATAGGATTTCAATTTTTTTTTAAATCGTCTTGAAATAATGACTGTGTACTCTTAGGAGATTATTAATATTGTACCAACAAATATGTTACATAAAATTATTGTAAATTATACCCCATCCTTGTGGAAGGATTACAAGTAATATCTTGAGATCCCCTTCTTCAATTATAATCTCAACAAGGTTAGAAGTAATATAATGAAACCCTCTTCTTCAATTATACACCCAACAAGGGATATGAATTGATCTCAGCATAGTTTTCCATGTATCAAAATCTTAATAAATGATGGTATCTCCAATTCATTGCTCGGATTCAAAACATGAGATTTTAAACTCTTTGAAGCAATATTCTTGAGCTCATGTTTACCCATTTTGCTTGATGTTTTCTTTTTTAGAGATTATCTTCAAGGCGTTGTATTGTGCATTTAGTTATTCTTCATTCCGAGTGTCCTTTATATGGGCAAATTGAGATGGTTAAGCATTTGTTTTAGTTGTACATTAATGTTTAGTTGATTTGCATATCAATCCATGATTTTTTCAAATCATTTTAGCAAGAGCCTTGCATTTGGTAGTACATTCTTTTTAGGGATTTGCCTATGCTTCCTACAAAATTTACACATATTTGACATACTTTTTGAGTGGTAATTATCTTTTACATCTACAAAGAAATGTTATTTTTGCTAACTCTATAATGGATTAGTGAATCAATATATATATAAATACAAGGTCGTGGTGATTTTAAATGTCTTTACACAAATTCAAGTGTAAAGAAACAAGATAATGTTGAAGGTGGCCCATCTCCACACTTTGTTAGATCATTGGGGCAATATTCCCTGCACTATTGTTCATGTTCCTCCCTCTTTTCCTTCATAAGATTGAAATCTATGGTGGAGAATGAATTCAAGGGGATGGATGAATAGCAACATAAATTTGCACCAAGAAAACCACCCTTATTTTTAGCTTGGTTGGTCTTGACCTCGAAGGCACTCAAATCTTCTGGCACAACATGACGGTTGGGCTTATCTCCCTATCATGACAAGTTTATGCACTTAACTTTTTCCATTTCTCTTCACATACATTTCTAGATGACCCATAAATATAACCCTATGACAATTAAGAAATAATTAATGGCAAATACTAATTGAAAGCCTTTATCCAAATAACTAGACTCTTCGACATACTACTAACCTTTTCGCTATAACTTTTTATTTTATTTATATTTTAATAATATTTATTAACTTTTTTATTATAACTTCTTAATTTATTATATTTTAACAATATTTTATTGAATTTACAATCGATCCTTGGTGCTTTTCTGGACCTAACGAATTAATCTATAAAAATGATTTCATACTAATAAAAATAAAAATAGAAAAATAAAAAAAAGCGAGAAAGGAAAAGTGTCATATTATAACTGTAATTTACCAGTGCCCGCACCATAAGATAACTACTTTTAGGCCCGTTTTCCTCTCCCCTTTTTTATCGATTTTTTTAATGCTTCCTTCTGCATAAAATATTTACCCAGCTTAGCGAATGATATTGTAGCTCTGAATATTTTGAGGGTCTTAAGGATCTTATAAAATAGCTTTGACATTTTTATACTTGAATGTTTCACTTATTGTTTTCTACCCAACACGAGATAATGTGTTTCAATTAACCATATTTTAAAAAATAATGTAACAATTCCAATAAGAATTTATTAAAATATTATTATTATTTTGTAATCTTAAAAATATTTGGACACGAGGATTTGATGTAATATTTTATCTAGTCATAAAAATTGGTACATTTATATGGTACAATTATGTTAATGAATGAAATGTAAATTAAAAGGATATTTTAAATTTTTATTAATATAGATTTTATATTTTTAATTTAACATATAATTGATAGTTAATTATTTTGGATTATTTTCAATATTAAAATAAAGATAAATAAGTATTGGAAATGAAATGTAAAACATATTAAATATTAGAATAAAATATTTTATAAAATAGGACAAGATGAATATGTTATATTATTTGCAAGAAAATAATATAAGAAAAATTTTAGTAGTTGAGATAATTAATCTCCCCTTATAATATGTAATTCAATAATTATATAAGTTACTATCAAACATGACCTTCATCAATACAAATTTGATTATTATAATATCCAAAACTTGTACATAAGATAACTTTGCATTTCATAGACACTCTATAGTGATCCAATACAAACTGGAACAATCATAAGACCTTTTACTTGAAAAAATGGTCCCCTAAAATATGCATGAAGTTCATATCTTTCTACATAAGATTTATACATAAAAGATTCAAAAGAGTTATGATGTTCATGGCTGAAAGAAAATAAGGTTTAGATAATGTATCAACTAAATTTTTAATTACAACTTTATTATATTTTATAATTAAATAATTTTTTGACAAAACCCCATACATTTATAGTGTCTAGCTTACTGAAGTTTGTTTTGTATTTGAAAATATTTTAGAGTTGGTAATATGTGTGGATAATAGTTACTTTGCCTTTAAAATAATATTTCCATTTCTTAATCGATTGAATAAGAACGTACAATTCATTAATGTATTTACAATATCTAGACTCGCACCATGAAATAACTTTGGATAATAACATACAAGCTTACCTCCTTGTAAAATGACAATCCCCATAACATAATTACCATCATCCATTTCTACCTCAAAAGGAAACCGTGATTTAGGCACAACGAATACCAAAATATGTGTCATATTGTATTTGAAGATATCAAATGTTTTTTGTTGCTTATTAACCTAAATAATTCTTATCACGTATTGTAATGGTATGCAAAGGTGTGATTATGGAAGATAAATCCTTAGTGTACTTTCTCAAATTCTAAACTACACCAACAAAACTCCATATTTCAGTCACATTAGAAGTGTTTGGCATATTCATGATGACCTCTATTTTTTTTGGATCAGTTAACAATTCTCTATCTCCAACCACATGTTCCAAGTAGACAAGTGATTGTTAAGTTAGCTTATACTTCTTCTCAGTCAACACTAACTCTTTCACCTTCAAAACTTACAAAACTTGTATGAAATGATTAATTTGTTCATCAAAATTTCTATTAAAAATAAGAATATCATCCAAATACCCAAAGACAAGTGATTCATAATATTAAGTGAGATTTTTAAAGCTCCAAACATCAAGAACACAATTGTCAAATTTGATTTTACATATCTTCCATTTTATAAAAATGTGGTATTTATGGTTTTAATTAAAAACATACACTATATAATTATGGCGATATGGTCAAAAAATCAAGAGTTTTTTGGATTTTCATTATGTTGCAATAATTTTTTTAATTTTATTATTAGACTGTGATGATTACACTTAGATTTATAGCAAATCAAAATACTCTTATAAACTCGTTCTTAATCAATTATTATTATAAAACTAAATTAATAATTATGATTTTACTATTTTACATCTAATTAATCTAACAAAATGGATAAAGCTAAATATATTATATTTTAATGTAAAACCACTTTCCCATATACTTCTACTACCCTTAGTTTATCTTAAGTTATTTGTTTCTCAATACTTAAATCAAATTATCAAAAAATGTTATCTTATAGAAATACCTTCAATATAAACAAGGGCCTAATGGCAATGCTCTTAAGAAAAAGGTGAGCATTGTGTCAAAAACTTTTGACTTAATTTGTTCCAATAATCGATCGATCATTAAATCCACAAATATTAATAACAATTATATATATATATAATTCATTTATTTTTTCCCACTAACATATAAAAAAGACTTGTTCCTTACTAAATAATGTAACAAATCACTGTCCTCACAAATCAAATTATAATTATAATATTTTTTGAATTGAAAAACAATTAAGAGTTTTTGAACCGATATTCTAATAATTTCTAAATGCCCAAAAACAATTTTTGAAATGATTTGTTCCTTATTAAATAGTGGAACAAATCAGTAGTCCGAACAAATATTCTATATATATGAGATAATAATCGTACTCACATATTTCTTCTCAAACAAAATGATTATAATCGGAACCTTGTATATATGATCATAATCATTACACACGTATCATAATCAGTATACACGTTTTTTTTTTCGAAAATGACTTAAATATTTCATATAAAAATATCAATAGATGAAAACAAATATAAAATCACTCAAGTTGGAAGCATGTATATAGCCATGTAAACAGAGATTATGTATTTTACTAAGTAGTTAGTTGCCTTAATATTGCTTTCTAAATTTAGATTGTTTATTTAATTATGTAATCATTGGATTTATATTTTTAAGTTTTTTTAAAAGATAAAGCATGTTTATTTTAAAAGTGTTTTAATAATTTTGGGAATATTGGGGTTTTAATCTTAATTAAAAGGTATGGATTGATAAATTAATAAATAATATGTAATAAATAAATTATTGATTTATGAATTTTATTTGTAAGTAGAGATTTTTTAAAAATAGTAATACGAAAGAGAAATATGACTTATCTTAAAATGTGTTGTTCAAATAATACAAGGTTTGATATTTACTATGCAGGTTTGAGACATTATCATAAATAGGATTCTAGCTTTGATTTTCTGATTGGATAAGATTACCAAAAGTGGATAGGAGTGGCATCAGTGTTGTAGTCCTTGTCTGGTATTGTTGTCCTGAGAGTCTGAGCTTTCTGAGTTTTGTTCGATAGGTCTATGTGACATTGTCTCTAAATTTGTGAAGCTTCATTGTCAACAGTGCTCCCTGTAGAGATGATTTTCTTCATTGCTAAGCCTTCAATGCACTCGAATAAAAATTTGAAAAATAGGGAAAAAGATTTAGTGGATCTAAGATGCTCTAGACGTGCTGAACACCTCGTGCGTGGGTATGTTGCCTACATATCAATAATCTGAAGAGGGATCAAGCCATATGTTGTTCTCCTTTATAAAGTTTTTGGTGCAATTGTGATATGAGTATGTAAGGAAATGCTAAATTAGGTGTGCTTAAGATGACTAAGGATTGGTGTGAAGATTTATAGGTGCTTAAGACTGTACTGGATTGTTTTATGGAGAAAATAGAGAAGATTTCCTGTGTGGTTTCACTTGTATGCTTGTTTGCTTGATAATATTTGGCAACCCTTTCCAAATGATCTTTGAATGGGCTTTTATAGGGATCTATTGGTCATGGACTGAATTTGCTCGCATTAGGCCGGCAAGGCTAATGATGGGAAACTAGAAGGAATTGACCATTGGGGCCAAAAACGAGCTTGGACAATAGCATCAAAAACACCCAATAGTGGCACCAATGCTCTTGTCCTAGTTGGACACTATTGCCTTTGGTAAACGGGACCTAAGGGATGGATTGGTCATGAAGAGAGGGTCCTAGATCTGCTACGGTCAATTCTAGAAGGTTACAAATGACTAAGTGTCAATGAAAACAAGCCTATGAGGGTCATGAGAGCAAAGAAGAGGGAGCTGTAGGTTGGGTGTCATTACTCATGCTCAAGTTACCAATTTTTTGTATTTTATATGACTACATTCCCCCCCACCTTTATTCTATGCATGCAACAAATCAAAATACTAGGATAAAGGAAATATAGAAAGTGTACCTACACTTACCTACAAGGGCGAAGATCATGAAGCTATGTGATGTTGAATGTACATAGACAGAGCACGTTGTGAAGTGTAAATATATAAGATAGAATAAAGAGTAGATCAGTTCTTACTAGATATTATATAACTAAAATAAGAACATATAAAGCTGGGTAAAAGAGAGGAAGGGAAAAGAATGAATACATCTCATTGGGTACATGGACCAATACCAAACCTATTGTGATGCTGAGTGATGCTGAGTGATGTTGAGTAATGTTAGATGTGTGTTTTACCAAGAGTAATATCACGAATGAAGTTGAGTGCTCAATTCCCTGGAAAGTGGCTCAAGAATGCAATGGATCACCCTTTGGCTCCATCATCACCAAATAAGTTAATCTAGGTGGTCATGCATATGTTGATTGATGTTTGGACTGTGTATCTAATCTCTCTAAATAGGTGGATCAAGAATACAAAGGCTAGCTAGACCTTTGGCTCCATCATTGCCCTGTGAAGTGAAGCTATGAATTAATATTGATATGAAATGCATGTCATATGAGATGGATCTTAAATCCCATGAATATATTGTGATATTGAAGTGTTGGCATGTATGGATAAATATATGCTATAAACTAGGCCGTTCTTAGCCACTTTGAAAGATGGAGATTAGACTTATATGAAATCCACTCCAAAATTGAGAATCTAGCTTATGTGGACGCTGCTCAGAAACTCAAGAACTTGAGAACTGGGAAGTTAGGCTTATATGAAAGCCAAACAAATATTATACTAGCCACCTATAGGTGGAGTAAGGCATACAACTATTGAGAATTCTTGGGTAATGTTGAACTCAAAAAGAAATAAAATAGTTGTACTACACACATTGCCGCCAATCACTGGTGTTTGAAACATGGATTTTGATCTAAAAGTTGTACCAACTATCCTATCTAAAACTAGATTTGAGAGCCATTATGTCATTCATGTTTCCTCCTATATCTATATTTTTTGAGTAAAATTTTACTAAAAATACTAACTCTAGTATAAATTATAACTAACAAAACTGTAACTAAACTTACCTTTCTGTTTGTTTTTTGAACATCTACTTTTTTTGCTATTTGGATAGGAACACTCGAAATGGATAGTACTGCCACTAGTAATATAGTATAGTCTCAACACTATTGTCCTAGTCCAAATATGATGACTTTTTTGGATTGTTCACAATCCACTTGGTCTTTTCTGAATGGTTTGATGTCTAGTTGTTGTTCTGAGTGTTTTGAAACTAGATTTTTTAGTTGATAAGACCTCTGATCTCTGTGACAAAACCTCTTTTTATTTTCCCCTCTTCTAAGGGTAGGAATAAAGACCCTCTAATGACTACCCTAAAAAAAGAGCCCTGTAAGTGTGTTATGTTGCACATATATATGATATAGTAATTATAATTGGCAATATATCTCAAGATACTGAACTAGAATTAAAAGTCTACTTTAGATACATGGGTTATAGTGAGAGATTGTTAGATCAATAGGAGTATTCTTAGATAGATATAATAATATAATTACTATGCAAAAGTATTGAACTATAATTAAAAGTTTAATTAGTTGTTAGTTATAGGGATGGATCATGATGTCCATCATGTCATCCAAGAAAACATGAATAATACATTATATGGATCATGGCATTGCAAAAAATCAAGAAGTAAACAAGAAATAACCAAGAAGCACATGAGGCAAGAAGCAAGAAGAATACAAGAGTGGCCAAGGGGTAAATAAACAAGAAACATGTGCACATGTCACTCAAACTGCAAAGCAAATAGATAAGGCATGTTCAAATGCCACATACACATATAGTTAAAACAAGCAAATTGGTGTGACAACCATAATCACATAGAGGAGAACAAGAAAAGGACATTGACAAATGTCCTAAGGCACACACATGAATAGATGAAAACAATTGGTAAATGTCCTAAGGCACATACATGAGACAACCGAGAATTGAGAAATGTAATCACACCAAGATAATGCTAAGCAAGAAAATAAAGCATGTAAGGAGCTAAAAGATACAAGAACATCTAACTAGTCAAAGTAAGAGCAAAAGTATGTAAGACATGTTAGTAAAAGAATAGTTATATGCTAATAAATACACAAGTTATATATACTAGTGAGTGTCTATATAGTAATCTATGTAAGTAGGTAATGTATGTCAACATGATAACTAAAGTATGTGGTGTAAGAATGGCATAACCTAGATAATGTAGTCATGTATAAGATGCGCCTAGTGGGTATGTTTATTGATGTGCGTCCTGATGTAAAAGTAGGATGCCCCCTCAATGGGTAGAGTGAAGCAATCAAAGATCTAGATATCATTGCACACACTCAAAGAAGATCAAGTGAAGCATGGTAATGTAGATAAATCAACAAATAATAACATAGAATAACAAATGTAAGTCTAGCATAATAGTATAAATGTAAAGCATAGATGATGCATACAATCAAAATATTTTTGGTATTTTGATATACATTTGAATGTTTTTTGTTTTTTGAAATGTTAAATTGTTTTTTAATTTTTGAAATATTTTAATTATGTACAATCAAGCATAAAAAGGACTATGTACAAGAAATACTAATAAAATTATATACAAGTAATCATAATGAGATTATATACATGCATATGAATAAAAATCTAGGCTAGAGGGGGTAAAGGGTCCAAGGATGGAGCTCATTGGGAAGGGAGATGGAGGAAAGGATCATGACCATCACTAAATGCCTCTAGATCATCATCATAAGTATCATCATATGGTACAAATGCTATGTACATGGTGTAATCCTATCGAAGGTCATTTGAATGTTTCTCTAGTATTGGAGATGTTTATTATTCTCTCAAATGTTTAGTTATGGTAGTAGATTGCTTTAGTGGAAGTGAAGAAGCTAGTGTTGGTGGTGTTGTAATCTAGATAATACCATGATCTTATAGTTTATCTAATCTCTTCTATAAAGTTGTACATGAGTTTGTATCATGACATGTGATCTTGTGAAAAAGATAAAATGGATGACCATCTTGTTGTGATAATCTACTAATAGATTTGTGTTACATGGTAGGTAAGGTGATTAATCCATGATCAAGTAACAACTATAACATAGTCTATGATTGATACTATGTGTTGCACACTTGAATCTAAATGACTAGGCCTGTATCCATAGAGGTAACCAAGTGAATTGTATGTGCCAAGTGATCTATCTGTAGGTTTGAATGTGGAATATATCTAGAGAGTATAGTATGAAATGTTAAGAGTGATGTAGGATGTCTAATGAGAGATCTAGAGTCATCTCAGTACTCTCCTGGGCTAACTAGGGTAAAGCTCAATCCACACTAATAGTAATCTATGAGTGTGGGTGTCATGTCATCAACTGAAGAGGCCTAGAAATCTATATCAAATCATGTACATATGGTAATTTAGAATTTACTGCAAGGAGTAACTGTGACATGGGAGTCTCATCAACTATATTAGTAGAAGACAATGGTGTTATGAGTGTGTTTAACTAATGGAGTAATTGTAGCTATAGAATCAACTGGTACTACTAGAACTACTGTCAATGAGTGTATAACTCTAAAAGGTGTAGAAATCATGACTGATGGAGTTATTGGGATGATTGAAGCTACTATGATTGGTTGAATATATATAATTGAGGGCATGACTATAAGTGGAGAAGTGAAATAAGTTCTAGTCTCTCCAACCTCATACGTATGTATTTGATCAAGATAAATGAAATGAGGTGCTGGTTAGACAGTGAGATGAGGTGTTCCATCTAGCAAAATAATCAAAGATGACTCTGTAGTTAGACAATATCTGAATGGTTGGTTATCTAATGGACATGTGTATAGGTATCCTTCATGGATAAACTTAACACACTGATGAATAGTAGAAGGAACTTCCCCTATAGTGTGTATCTAATATCGTTCGAGTAAAAGATTATAATGAAGAGGACCTGACATGACTTGGAACTATGTAGAGAGATTTTTGGATCCTACCATGCTATCCAAAGTAATGGTACCTAATGTCTATTGTGGTATATCATCAAAACCTCTAATATTATTATATTATTTTTTTATGGATGCCATATCTACACCCATGGTTTGTAAGAATGTAATATTGCATATATTAAGTTTGTAACTAGTATCAACCAAAACTCTCTAAACTGTATTGGTTTTGACTTGAGCTTGTATAAATAGTGGTAAATTTTAATCAATAGTTGTCTGAGATGGCATGTCATAATTATCAAAATTAATAGCATCTTCTATATATTTTAGAGTGTTAATCACTAATGCAAAATAAGAAGGCTCTAAACTAATGGGCATAGAAGTCTGCATGAGTGATTGATAAAGAATGTCCTTAAACATGGCTTTCTAAAGTAGTTCTAACATGGAAATCTTAGCTAGAATGTTTCTCAACTGATCAACAATATCGTATGCCTTGTGTGGATCTACCTATGTGGGTGGGTTAGACCTGGGATGGGAAAGAATAGGATGATGGTAGGGCTCCTAACTAGGTAGGGAAGGCATGGTAATATGTTAAGTAACAACTCTAACCACATTATCTACTATCCGTATAGGACTTTTAGTATCTACAAGAGGAGATCAAAGATAATCGATAGGTCGAGGTGGAGGTGGGACAAAGGGTGTCAAGTGGGCTCTTTGATGCTAGGTAGTGACTTGGGGAAGGGTAAAATAGACCATGCAACATGACTCAACACGAGATAAAGGCTCCAAGGGAGGTGATGCAAAAGATATCTTAGCATGTTGTTTAATTATAACTAACTTAACATTATCCCATATTATGAAAAATATGCATGAAATGCAAAGAATAAATATTTTTACTAACATATGATAAACTGCATCATTCATATACATGATAGGACTAATAATGGTCTCTTTATGTTTTACAAGAAATGTAAGATTTTTTTTTAAATAAGTGAGATCTATTTTGTGCAATCTGATTATAGATGTAAGGGTAATATCTCACAAGCAATAGGACCTAGTGTATATATCTAGGGTTTAAAAGATGATGATTTTGATGAATTACTATGAATTTTTGAAATTAAAAGTGAATTTTTGAGTAAAGTATGCAAATAAAAATTTATAAAATTATTGGAAGAAGCTTGATTGAATAGGACCCAGTATGTGCAATTAGGGTTTTAAGAAAAATAAATTTTTAAAAATTACTATTGATTTTTAAATTTTGAATGGATTTTCTTATTTAAATATGCTAGTAAAAATTCTGAAAATTGTTGGAAAAATACTAGGACCTAGTATGGGCAACTAGGGTTTGAAAGAAAATTATTTTAAAATTTTAAAAAAAAAATTGAAATGAATTTTTGATTTTAATATTCAATTAAAAACTCCAAAAATTTATAAGAAAAATCAGTAGGAGTTTTACCCTAGGGTTTCCAGGGTTTTTGTGCATAAATGAAGTAAGTCAGGTTCACCAAATATTTTAACAATTTTGGGAATATTGGGATTATATTCCTAATTTATTTAAAGGGTTTATATTGATAAATTAGTAAATAATATGTAATAAATTAGCTAATAGTTTATGAATTTTATTTGTAATTAGAGGTTTTAAAATAATAATAATAAGAGACATAAAATAAGACTTAGCTTAAATTATGCTAATCAGACTAAGATATGGTCTAATATTCACTATGCAGGCTTGAGACAATATCACAAACAAGATTTTGGATTTTATTTTTTGATTGGATAGGATCATTGAAAGTGATCAGGAGTGGCACCAGCACTATAGTCCTTGTTCGATGCTCTTATCTTGAGAGTCTGAGCTTTATAGATTTTTCTCAGTAGGTCTGTGTGACATTATCTTTAAATTTATGAAGCTTCACTGTCAACAGTGCTCCCTATAGATCTAATTTTATTTGTTTCTAAGCCTTCATTGCACTTGAACAAAACTTTGGTAAATAGGGAAAAGGGGTTAGTGTGTGTAAGATGAATTAGCCCTGTTTCACACTCTATGTGTAGGCACACTACCTACATACCAATACTCTGAAGAGGGATCAAGCCATATGTAGTTCTTCCTTTGAAAGTTATTGGTGTAATATTTATATGAGAAATCAAGGAAATGTTAAATTGGGTGTGCATGAGATGACTAGGGATTAGTGCAGAGATTTAGAGGTGCTTAAGACTGTACTAGATGGCTATATGTAGATAATAGGGAAGATTGCTTGAGTGGTTTCATTTGTATTCTTTCTTGCTTGATAATGTTTGCCAACCCTTTGCAAATGATCTTTGAATGGGATTTTATAGGGATCTATTCGTTATGGATTGAATTTTCTTACATTAGGCCGACAAGGCTAAGGATGGGAAACTAAAATTAATTGATCATTGGGGTCATAAATGAGCTTGGACAATAATGTCAAAAACTAGCAATAGTGGCATTGGTGCTCCTATCCTACTTGGGTGTTATTTTCCTATGCAGACAAGACCTAGGGGGATGGATTGGTCATGAAGACAGGGTCTTGGATCTACTAGCGTCAAGTCTAGAAGGCTACAAATGACTAATAATCAATGAAAACAAGGCTATGAGGTTCATAAGAGAAAGCAAGAGGGACATGTGAGTTGGGTGTCATTAGCCATGCTCAAGTTACCAATTTTTTGCATTTTATATGACTAAAACAAGATATATATTCTAAATATTTTTAGCATGATTTTCTTAATCTAAGATAAAAAATAAATTTCATTTTTAAATAAGTGGGTTTTAGTTTAACAATGAGGATGATGGTGTAAAAGATCCTACCTAGCCATCCATCAAAATACAAATCCCTATACACTTAATCCATGTAAAAATAAGGTTAAATTTAAAAAAATAGTCATGAAATAATGACTATTATTACTCTTAGAAGATTATTAATGTTGTGCCAAAAAATATGTTACATAAAATTATTATAAATTCTACCCCATCCTTGTGGAAAGATTAGAAGTAAGATATTGTAACCCACTTCCTCAGTTATACTCCCAACAAGGGATATGAATTACTCTCAACATGATATCTCCAATTCATTGTTCACATTTAGAACAAGATATTTTAAATGATCTAAAGCAATATTCTTGAGCTGAAGTTTACTCATATTTCTTGATGTTTTCTTTGTGTCATTTATGTACCCGAATTGACATGGCTAAGCATTTGTTTTAGTTATGCATTAATGTTTAGTTGGTTTACATATCAATCCATGATTTTGTCAAATCATTTTAGCAAGATCCTTATATTTGGTATAATATTATTCTTAGGGATTTCCCTATGTTTCCCACGAAATTTACACATATTTGATATGTTTTTTGAGTGTTAATTATCTTTTACATCACAAAGAAATGTTATTTTTTCTAAATATATAATCAATAAGTGATTCTCTTCACATAATTACAAGGCCATGATGATTTTAAATGTGTTTCCATAAATTAAAGTGTAATGAAACAAGATAGTGTTGAAGGTGGCCCATGTCCACACTTTGTTAGATCATTGGGGTAATATTCCTTGCACTGTTGTTCATGTTCCTCCCTCTTTTCCTCCATGGGAAAGAAATATATAGTGGACAATGGCTTTAAGGGGATGGATTGAGGGAAACATAAGGGAGCATCAAGGAAACCACCCCTATTTTTGGTCTGGTTGGTCTTCACCTTGAAGTCACTCAATCCTTCATAACAACATGATGGTTGAGCTTCTACCCTATCACAACAAGTTCATGTACTTGGATTTTTTCATTTCTCTTCACATACATCTCTAGATGGCACACCAATATAACCCTATGATGATAAAGAGATGGTTAATGACAAATACTAATTGAAAGCCTTTATCCAAATAAATATATTCTATTCTAGTAAAACCCAGTGGGGTTGCCATAGATTGAGTAATTATTCCTAAACCTCTTGGACAAAAATCAAGAAAAGTGACACTCTTATATTAGTGCTTCATTATTTTAAATCAAGCATTCTATATAATATCTTGCATGTATGTTGTCATAATTACATAGAGAAAATTCTAGATAAGTGGTACTCCTGTTCAAAGTAAATTTGGATTTGTTTGGGTTCATTTCATAAATTCTTAGTGATGCCCAGATTGATTGGCTTAAAAAGTTCCATACCCTAATAAAGAAAGAGATAACTATCAAGGATTACACATAATATTTTTATAAAATAAATATAAATTCCATCCATGTAGTGATGCAAAATAAGGGAGAGTAGTAATATATCTAATTTAATTGAGCCTTCGCATCCAAAAAGAGTTGAGCTTGGTTCAAATAAAGATAGTGGAGTTATCAATCCTGTTGAAAGCCAATTATTTTTTTACATACATAATATACTGTAATGTGATGGAAATTAAGGTTTTAACATAGATAAATATGAGGTGGAATTGTAATAAACTAAAAAAATAGGGAGAGACAAGCTCTACACATAGCATCACATGTGCAAATGAGCAATATGATATGCACAATGAAAAGAAAGACTACACTTGAGGAGGTGGATCATACCCATCCAAATGGTATAGAAAGTTTGGAAAGTTAATTGGAATGGATTCCTTTTCATTTTTTTTAGATGTGGATAACACGTGATTAGGTCTTATGAATGTTCCAAGGTAAAAAGTGAAAATAGAAGGAAGTCAAAATCTAGTGTGTATGCCTTACATGGAGATGAGTATTTTGTTGGATATTATAAGGATTATAAATAAATAGAGAATGAATAAAATATCATAATGAAGAGGGTTTTTATTAAACTAAAAAAAAAAGGATAACGAAATGGCATAGAGAAATATGATCTTTAAAATATTTTTCAATTCAAAAGGAAAGTGTTGCAAGATGATTATGGATATTGGTTTCATAGATGATTTGGTAGCATGCAAGATGTTAAAAAATTTAGGTTTTAATAAGGTAGTACACCCAAACCATTATAGAGTGACATGGATATAAAAAGGCCTTCATATTTTGGTGAATGATAATTTATTGGTGAATTTATAGATAGTTTGATACAAATATGAATTTTGGTGTGATGTAATGATGATGATGATGATGATGATGATGATGTATGCATATATTATAATTTTAGATAAACCTTATTATATTTATAGGAAGGTTATACATGATGGAATGTAAAATGCATACCATCTAGAGAAGGATGGGAAGAAGTTCACTCTGATTCCACTGAATTAAAAAGAGGAATAACTGCACAATAATTTGTACACGTGTATTAATTATTTCAAAAAAGGAGTTCAAAAATGAGATGGTGCAATATAATGCATGATTTAAATAAAATCATTCCAAATTCATTGCAATACTAGCACATAGGAACATAAAATGAGGATACACTACCACACAAAGTGAAGGAGTTGATAAACAAGTGCGTGAATATTATTTCAAGAAATATACCATATGAGTTACCACCCATATTAATTACAAGATATAGTATGTATATTATACATAAATATATTCTTACATAAAAGGAAACATACAAATTGAAACCTCAAGATAAGAAATAATTACAAATACTAATGCAAGAGTTTTTGTATAATGGGATGATTATATAAATCCTAACCATGTGCACAAATACCTACATTATTGGCACCAAATATAGGAGAGTGGTGCATATGCACAAACTCAAGATCCATCAAAAAGATAAAGTTCATGCATAAATTTTCATTACTATACATGGATGACTTTTTGTATT